>CM033713.1:20577416-20820463 GCA_019671005.1 Hibiscus mutabilis | reverse complement strand
CTAGTTTCAGGAAGTTGTTTTTATCTTTTGGTCGATACAAAGACATAGGCATGCAATCTATGTTTCTTTTGTATTCCTTTTTTGAAAATGATTTCCGTTATTAAGCGAGACTATAAGAA
The DNA here is from genome assembly GCA_019671005.1 of Hibiscus mutabilis. NCBI lineage: Eukaryota > Viridiplantae > Streptophyta > Magnoliopsida > Malvales > Malvaceae > Hibiscus > Hibiscus mutabilis. Next base: position 20,820,344 of record CM033713.1, on the reverse strand, counting down.
TGATGATCGATTTGCTAAATTTGATGATCAGGGTATTGTGTTAGATTGATGCTCCAACACAAGTGGCATCATGGAAGTTCGTGGCTGCCAAGTACTCCTGTTAAGGTTGTAACCTTGGATAACTTATTTCATTTTTCATTATAACTAGTGGTTTTACAATTTATACTATATGTTGCAGGATGAAAAAAGTTAGTTTCTTAAACTAGGAAGTTCAATATGAAGAGGAGAGAATAAAAGATCCAACGACAAGTGTTTTGAATTGCAGAGAGAGCTTTGAGATTCTATGAAGCGAGATTATTTGGTGGAAATCCAGATGAGTCTCTACCAACCAACTATTTTTCTAAATATGTTGTGGGTGCATTGGTCATTTTGACACATGTTCCTGGTAGTTATGTTGTTTGAGCATACTATTTCTTTTCCTGTGTGTTTCTTATGGTCAGTAGTCTAAATTTGAATCATATATTATATATGGCGTCTTATGTTGCATCACAGCTTGGTCAATGATTATGTTAGCAAATAGTTTTAGACGTTGGAATTAAATTAAATCGTATGCCTAGGCGACATTTACTCAGTTGTCCCTTTTCATGGTGTGGAATTGGCCAACCGGTTGAGATAGGAGCAAGTCTCGAAAAGTGCAGAAACAACACTGCTCATGTCTCAAATAGTCGAGCAACACATTGAAATCCAAACCCAAAGGAGCCATAAGGAAAAATCCACAAACACCATCACGAAAGAAGCAAGTCAACAAGCAATTATAAAGGAGAACTGGATCCTAAACAACCGTTCCACCTCCACTCTTGAAACGTCCCCCGGTCCAGAGTGGAGACTCCCTGCTTGAAACCACCCAAACAGACCCCCAAAGGTAGAGAAGAGGGGCTTTCAATAACCAACAATTAAGATTTTTAATTCCAAAGATTGGAGTCCTCTGCTAATATCATTTTGGTCTTTAAAATTTATACATTTTGTTAATTCGGTTCTAATTCAATAAATTTTACTATTCATATTTAAAAATTTAGATGTTGCACATGCCCTCTGACCATTAGTCGCACTTTATGCTATTGTTCGTTAGCTTGATAACCGACATATGTGATAGTTAATAGATACAATCTTTTCACTACTAGTGTAGCGACCTTTTTTGTCCGGGCTTTTTTTTGAGGCTCCGTTTTCGGGTGGAAAGCCACATATTTTAAATAAAAATGGTAAAAAATGAAGTCGCCACCGGTCACTTGGATAAGGTAGACCGGACACCGAAAAGACAACCAGAGATGGGTTTGGAAATTGGTTACGAGTGAGAAAGGATTAGCACCCAACTACGTCCAAAATTGGTACCTAAAGGTTCGTATTGTATTTATTAAGGAAAATAAAAAATTCAATTTAATTTCCAAAATTCATGCACAACAATTTAAAACTGCCTTCGTATTCACGACATTCTAAGGAGATGACACCCGGATGGCCGGGATGACACTTCTAATAGAAATATCGGAACAATAAAGCCTAATATTATATGTAACAAATTATTATATAAAAAGGAAATAATAATAATAAAAAATAAAATATACATATATAAAATAAAATAAAATAAAAGGATAATTAAATATATCAAAAAACTTTAAAATTTGCCTCGATATCCACGATATTCAAAGGAGATGACATCCGAATGGTCGAGATGACACTTCCAATAGAAATATCGAAACAATAAGGCCTAATAATATATGCAAAAAATTATTATGTAAAAGAAAAAAATAATAAAAAAGAAACGAAATATATATATAATAATAATAAAATAAAAAGGATAAAAAATATATAAAAATACAAATAATAAAAATTAGATAATTAAATATATCGGAACATTTCAAAACTTGCCTCGATATCCACAATATTCAGAGGAGATGACACCCGGATGGCCGGGGTGACACTCCCAATAGAAATACTGGGAGAAGTAGAGCCAAAAATATTATGTACGATATTTTAAAATAATAATAATAATATAAGGTTAATATAAATAAGTAATATAAATATAGGGTAATAAAAAAATAATAAAAATACTATGTACTTTATACATATAAAATTGTAAATAATAATATACAAGATATACTATTTAAATAATATATACCTATTATAAATAGTATTTAAAAAACATATATAAAAATATACTATATAAATATATCATAATCATAGTATAAAAAATACATTATATATTTTATATATACGTATGTATATAAATCTATCATATATTATATAGATATACATGAATATATATTATATATATTATAAAAATATATACTTTATTATATAATATATATTACATAATACTATATTCATATAAATATATATAAAAATACAACTAAAAAGGCTAAAAAAGGAAATAAATAAAAAAGGGGCCGAAATTAAAATATTTACAACAATCAGGGATTAAATGCACAATTATTCCATTAAATTAGGGTCGAAATGAAGGTTGCTAAGACTTTCAGGGACTAGAAATGCGAATATCCTTTTAAAAATTGATAAAATTTGATTTTAGGACCATTTTGCATGATTTCCAAAACCCTCAGGGATCTCTAAAATAATTATACCATGGGGAAAGACCAAAAGTGCAATTCTCCCCTTTTAAAAAACACGCAGGTAGGGCTGGGTATCCGGTTCAGTGATTAAAATGACGTCGTTTTGGGCAAAACTCAGACGCCCCAAAACGATGTCGTTTTATTAGCTTATATATTGGTTTTTTCATCCCCAAAAAAGTCATTCTAACCGGTTTCTTTAAAAAAATCTTCCAAATTCTCTCAACACACTCCTCAGCCGGTCAGAGTGCAAGGTGGTCGCCGACGAAGCGCCACGACGATTTGGCGGTGGTCCGGCGGCGAAGCGCCGCCGTTCCTTCCCCCCTAGGTGAGTTTTTTACTCCTTTACTTATATTTCTGGTTAGTTTTAAAAAAACCCTATAATCGTAGATCTAGGTTTATTTTAATTTTATTTTTTGAAAAAAGAATAAAAAAGAAATCGAATTGTTTTTACCTTTGATTTCCTTGATCGGATTAAACACTAAAAATATGGCTCGGATGTGTTTTTTGTTTGAACTGTTTTTTTATTTTCGAAATCCCCCTCCTCCTTACATTCGATATTATGGGTATTTATACCCGATTTTTGATTACAAGTTGCATAAAAAATAATAAAAAAATTTCCAACTTGTTTACATTTTTCAAATCTAATAAATTTTCTTGCTTTTTTGCAAATCTGACAATGGCGGCTCGGGCAGTGGAGCAGTGCGGCGTGGGCGGCGATCGACGTTGGCAAGTGGCCGACGGCGGCGACGGCTGGTGATAAGGCTAGGGTTTTTAGGTTAAACTATTTTGGGCATATGGGTCTTGGGTTATTATTTGTAACTGGGTATGGATCTGGGTTTGGATTTATAATGGGTATTGTAGGGTTAATGGGTTTAGTGTGAGAATGGGTCTGGTAGGTTTTAGTAGGCCAGACTGAAATGGGTCACTACAGCTACCCCTCTTTGCTAATCGTTGTGTAACAAGGATAGAGCAAAGACAAATGAGTGACCATTTTGGCTCGGGTAGGCTGAGGGTTCTTCTTTGACACCGTCCGCTATCTTGATCTTCAGTTGATCTGCACTGATCGCTCTCTTAAATTCTTTGAACCGCAATGCTCTGTTGAGAAGATAAAATCTTGGAGTTGGGAGGTTTTCCAGTGGCACGAGTCTTTGCTTCTTCGTAGGAGGCTGAAGACTGAAAATTTAAAGATCATACCCCGATTTCTGATCGCCATACGTATGATACCTTGCTGCCGAAAGAGTTTACTATTTTCCAAAATGATGAAGACTAGAAATTTACAAGATCATGCCCCGATATCTGATCGTCATAAGCATGAGAGGGTATCTCGCTACAAGATTACCAGAAAGTTTTCATTGCTTCCATGAAAGCAAAAGACTAGAAAACTGAAAGATCATACCTTGATTTCTGATCGTCATAGGCATGAAATGGTATTTTGTTGCAAGACGACTAAAAGATTTTTGCTACTTCCCCGAAAGCTAAAGCTTGCAAAATTCCTGGATGGTGTGCCCCGGTTTTTGGCCGTCATAGGCACAAAAGAGTATCTTGTCACAAGACGAGTAGAAGATTTCTGCTATTTCCCCGAAAGCTAAAGCTTGCAAAATCTCTGGATGGTGTGCCCCGGTTTCAGATCGTCATAGGCACAAAAGAGTATCTTGTCACAAGAAGACTAAAAGATTTCTGCTACTTCCCTAAAAGCTAAAATTTGTAAAATCTCTAGATGGTGTGCCCCGGTTTCTGACCGTCATAGGCACAAAAGAGTAACTTGTCACAAGACGACTAGAAGATTTCTGCTACTTCCCTGATAGCCAAAGCTTGCAAAATCTCTAGATGGTGTGCCCCGATTTTTGACCGTAATAGGCACAAAAGAGCAACTCACTTTGAGATTGCCACATGATTTTCACTGTTTCCCCGAAAGCCGAAGACTAAAAGATCTTAAAGGATGCCTCAGTTTCTGACCGTCATAGCATCAAATCACAAACGTTTGAGTATGAAAAATTCTTGAATCTTTGTTGATAGTTTCTTCTTCTGCTGCGAAGCATAAAAATCTGATATTCCTCTCATTCTTGAGCACCTGTCATGAAAACAGACAAGAAACTTGAATAACGCGAGTTAGCATGCTCCTAATCTTAGGGATGCCTATCTATATGATGCATGTATAATGATATCTCATTATCATTTATGCCTCCACTTCGCGCGCGCAATCTTGATTTTCATTGATTGCTTCATCTTCACATTTTCTCTTTCCGGGGTGGTGATATTCTATCTCACATACGGGTTCAATCAGTTAACCTCTCCCTTTTTGTTTCTGACTTCTTCTTCTTCTTTTTTTCTTTTTTTTGTTTTTTTCTTCCTATTTTTGTGTGGGAGCCTGCTTCAAAGCATCTTCTCTTATGGATTCTCGATCAAACGACATTTTGGAGCCTGTAATTTCTTTTCGAATGAGCCTTTATCAAAGTCAGTCCTTCTATGGTCCACCTACACTTTCAAGGCTAGGTCATAGTAATGCTAAAAAATCTTTTGCTTTTCATAAATTTATGTCAAACTACTTGCAGGATGCTCATGAAAACAATTGAAGGGTGAAAATATTTATTTTATTAGTAGTTCAAAAGGTCGTGGCAAATATAGAGGAAAGTAAAATACAGGGTCCTAAACATTTACTATATGAATGATGCGCGAATCTGTGGACCGAAATATAATCTCTTTGCCTGAAGCTTCTTTTTGAAACATCTGACTTCTTCGAGAGGGTTCGTTCACCGAATGCTCACCTTCAAAATTTATTTGAGCCGCCCTTTACGGGTTTTCAACTCAAATCTTCCGTTTGGTCACAAGATGCCCTTTCGGATTTTCACCTTGAGCTTCCCCTTTTATTTTTCTTCTTTTTTCTCTCTATTTTTCCTTTTTTTTCTTTTTTTCTTCAAACGTAGTATTTCTTGACAGAATTTGAGTTTATTGGATTGCTCAACGTCTACCCGTCCATTTTTGCCAAAATCAATGCTCTTCCAGAGAATGCCTTTTTTACGACATATTGTCCTTCCCAATTCGGCATCTACTTCCCACGGGAGTCTTTCTGTATTGGTAAGATTTTTTTCAACACTAGATCCCCTTTTCGGAATTCTCTCGGGCAAACCTTCCTGTCATACGCCCGTGTCATTCGTTTTTGATACATCTGTCCATGGCAAATAGCTTTCAACTGATCAAACCTAACTTGTATCCACTCAGCTTCATCTAATTTTACTTCATTCAAAATTCGAAGCGACGAGATTTCTATCTCAATAGGTAGTACAGCCTCAGTGCCATAAGTTAAGGAATACGGTATTGCTTTTGTCGATGTACGTACTGACGTCCGGTAGACAAACAAAGCAAATGGTAGCTTATCATGCCAGTCTTTAAAAGTATTATTTTTGCTATGATCTTTTTGATGTTCTTATTTGCTGCTTCCATCGCCCCATTCATTTTGGGACGATATGTGGTGGAGTTATGGTGTGTTATCTTGAACTGTTCACACATCAGTCACACAAGATAATCTCTTTCTTTATAAACTTGCAAACTGTCGCCCTTGTGATGCTGGCAAAAAGGTTGCTTCTACCCATTTAGTGAAATAGTCGATGGCCACTAGGATAAAGCGATGTCTGTTAGAGGCCTTCAGGTAAATCTGCCCAATAACGTCCATTCCCCACATCGCGAAAGGCCATGGTGAATTCATAGTATGTAATGGTGATGGTGGATAGTGAATCTTATCGGCATATATCTGGCATTTATGGCATCTTTTGGCATAATCAATGCAATCTCCTTCCATGGTTGTCCAGTAATAGACGTACCTCATAATCTTTCTGGCCATTGAGAAGTTGCTGGCATGCATCCAACATAACCCGTCATGTACTTCCGAGATGATATTTTTTACTTCTCGTGCATCAATGCATCTCAATAGTACTTGGTCTTTACCCCTTTTGTACAAAATCTCTCCGTCTAGAACGTATCCTGCCACCATTCTCCTAATAGTCCTTTTATCATTCTCTCTTGCTTCTTTAGGATAGGTTTGGAATTTGATATATTGCAAGATATCATAGTACCACAGATTTCCATCCAGTTCTTTTTCTAGACTGTAGCAGTGGGCAGGCATCTCAAAGGTTTGCATCTGTATATGCTTCATTTTTGTCTTTGTATTTGCTTGGAACATTGCTGCCAAAGTTGCTAAAACGTCTGCCATCAGGTTCTCTTCTCTTGGAAGGTAATTAAAGCTAACCTTTTCAAATTCTTTGATCAATTCTTGGACCAGATCATAGTATTTAACCAGCTTTGGGTCTCTCGTTTCCCATTCTCCGCGAAGCTGGTAAATGACAAGAGATGAATCTCCAAAAACTTGCAGCGTCTTAATTTTTCTTTCAATTGCCGATCGTAATCCCATAATACATGCCTCATACTCAGCCATGTTATTTGTGCAAAAGAATTCTAGTATACTTGTGAAAGGGTAGTAGACATCATCTGGTGAAATCAATATTGCCCCTATTCCGTGTCCCAAGGCATTAGAGGCTTCATCAAAATAGAGTTTCCATGACTTTTCGTCTGTAACCTCTTTTTCTTTGGTTGTGATGCACATCAGGTCTTCATCGGGGAAGTTAAAGCTTAAAGGTTCGTAATCATCTGAGGCGCGACTGGCTAGGAAATCAGCTACGGCACTTCTTTTTACTGCCTTCTGGCTTACGTAGACAATGTCGAATTATGACAACAACATTTGCCAACGAGCCATCCTTCCAGTCAGAGCGGGTGCTTCCATGAAGAACTTCAATGGGTCTAACTTGGATATTAACCAAGTAGTGTGATACAACATGTACTGTCGGAGTCTTTTGGTAGCCCACACCAGAGCACAACATAACTTCTGAATTGATGGATATCATGTTTTACAATCGGTGAACTTTTTGCTTAAATAGTATATAGCTATTTCTTTCTTTCCAGACTCATCATGTTGCCCTAGTACGCATCCCATTGAATTCTCGTGAATGGTTAGGTACAGAATCAACGGTCTACTTGGTTCTGGTGCCACTAAGATCGGGGGATTTATCAAATAAGTCTTGATCTTTTCTAGAGCCTTTTGGCATTCTTCATTCCATTCTCCAAGGTTATTTTTCTGAAGCAGTCTAAAGATAGGATCACATTTATTAGTCAACTGAGAGATGAATCGAGATATATAATTTAGTCTCCCCAAAAATCCCCGGACTTCTCTTTGTGTACGTGGCAGGGGAAGATTTTGTATAGCTTTTACTTTATCAGAATCAATCTCGATACCTCTTCGGCTGACCACAAATCCCAAGAGTTTGCCAGATGACACTGCAAAGGTACATTTGGATGGGTTGAGCTTCAGCTGATATTTTCTTAATCTTTGGAAAAGCTTCCTCAGGTTCTGAATATGTTCCTCTTCTGTTCAAGACTTGGCAATCATATCATTTGCGTACACCTCGATCTCTTTTTGCATCATGTCGTGAAAAAGGGTCACCATCGCTTTCTGGTAAGTTGCTCTGGCATTTTTAAGTCCAAACGAAAATACTTTGTAACAGTAAGTGCCCTACATGGTCACAAATGTGGTTTTTTCCATGTCTTTCATATTCATTCTTATCTGATTGTACCCTGAGAAACCATCCATGAAAGAAAACCATGAATGTCCTGCTGTGCCGTCCACCAGCGTATCTATATGAGGCAATGAGAAATTATCTTTAGGACTTGCCTTATTAAGATCTCTGTAATCGACACACATCCTAACCTTCCCATCTTTCTTTGATACGGGAACTATGTTTGCAACCCACTGTGGGTACTTGGCAACTTTCAAGAAGCCAGTATCAAATTGTTTTTTTTACTTCTTCTCTAATTTTTAACAGCATATCTGCCCTCATTTTTTTGAGCTTCTGTTGTACTGGCTTGCACTCTGGTTTTATCGGCAGTTTATGCACAACTATATCTGTGTTTAATCCTGGCATGTCCTGGTAGGTCCAAGTAAACACGTCTCTAAATTCTTGAAGTAGGGCTATCAAATCATGTCTGGCTTTTTGTGAAAGGATCGCGCCGATTTTTACTTCTTTTCTTTCCTCATCAGTCCCCAAATTCATGGTCTCTATTTCCTCTTGGTTAAGCAAGATTTGCTTTTTCTCGCTTGCCATTAGCCTTGCCAATTCTTTTGGAACTTCGTACTCCATCTCATCCTCTCATTCCTCTATTTCTGCCAAACACTTAGGCTGTTCGAAATCAACCTCGGAGTCAGATTCGAGCTCATTCATATAGTTAATAGTAGGGGTTCCTGCATAAAGAGAGAAAGCTAATGTTTGGATAAATAATGAATGTTTGTATGAAATGGAGAAGAACAAATGTATGAAATGTTTGCAGTTTGATTAAAACATGGAAAATATCATTTTCATTGCATCCTTAAGTAGATTAACATAATAGCCCTTATACAAAAGATCCTTTATGCTTGCGGGCACGAGCAAAAAGGGTTGATTCAGAGCATTACTCTGATTTTGCCCTAGAAACTATAGGTAGATCAATACTGCTCCAATTATTGACTGCTTCTTCTGGGAAACAGGGGCAGATTCTTGCCAGAAGCTTGTTGTCTTCTTTATCTTCGGTTATCATATTAACCATCATTCCCTCTAGAGACTCACTGAGTTTTTCTTCCTCTTTGAACTTGTCACTTTCATGGAGCACCTCTTGTATCTTTTCCTCGGGGTTGACGATCCTTCCAAACATAAAAACATCCTTCAAGTGAGGAAATAACATCGGTCTCCATGGAATATTTTCTCCTTTGAGTCTAGCCTTTCTTTGTTCTTCCTTCATTCTGTACTCTTATCTCTTCTGCAACGTACTAGGTTTGTAGCCGAGTCCGAATCGCTCGTTCTTGATAACGACTAATTTTGCATGCAAGCTCCCCTGCAAATTTCTCCCAGGTCCTCTTCCAACCTTTGCTCATCGGCCTAAGGTTTCCAAAATAATCATCTTAGTGTATTTAGACAACTTGGGGATCTTATTTCCTTCTGCAACGAAGGTGGCATTCACGAATTCTAGAGCTTGAAAAGAACATTCAACAGCATATTCATCATTATGGATATAAGGAACATCAGTTGTAACTGTAGCGATGATTTTCTGCTCGGCCCCCACACTGATCAACTTTCTTTCATTCATAAATTTTAACTTCTTGTGTAATGATGAAGGGATTGCCCCGGCAGATTGAATCCAAGGTCTTCTTAGCATGCAATTATAAGTTGGCTTGATGTCCATCACCACAAATTCAACGACATACTCTGTCGGCCCAATCAACATAGGTATCTCAATATTTTCGGTCACTTCTCTTTGAGTACCATCAAAAGCTCTCACTGAATTGTGGCATGGCTTCATGTGGGAACTATCTACCGGTAACCTTCGTAGAGTGGCTAATGGTAACACATTTAGTGCAGATCCATTGTCAATAAGTACTCCGGGCAAAACATACCATTTGTAGTGAGTGGTGATGCTTAAAGCTTTAGTAGATCCTGTACCCCCTTCTGGAATCTCATCATCACTAAATGTGATATAATTATCTGCAACAATATGACCCATTATCCTGTCTAATTTAGCTACAGAGATTTCATCTGGAACGAAAGTTTGGTTTAACACCTTCATTAATGCATCACGGTATTTCTCCGAGCTTAAGAGTAATTCAAGCACTATGGTTCTAGCTTGTTGCTTGCGAAGTTGCTCAACAATACTGTATTCGCTATGCCTTAAAAACTTTAGAAACTCTTGCGCCTGTGTTTCAGTCACTGGCTCATTTACTTTTGGTTAAGGCTCTTTACCAAATATTCTTTCGTGCTCGGCTTCAACTACCCCTATCTTGGCTTCTGTTGCTTTTGATGTCCCGGGCCAATTTTTTGTGAAGTGTCCCACTTCATTCACAACTTCAGTTCTTGCTTCCTTAGGCTGCTCTTTATGGGTAGACTCTCTTTTAATAGGTAACTTTTCATATTTCTGTGATCCTGCCTCTTCTGTTACAGAAATATGAGCGGTATAGTTTCAGGGAACTTTTCGTGTATCCTTGAATGGGAATGGGGCTGGTGCAAAAATGATAATCTTGGGAGCTACTCTGGTACTTTCTTCCTGATGCGAATTATTCCTTCTTGGTCTAGCAGAGATGACCAATGGCCTGCTTGCACTATACTGGACATTAAAGTTATCTGAAACACAAACATACATCTCTTTCTTCTCTTCGTCTTTCTCGAAGAATTCAATTTCCTTATTGTCCATCATTTTTTGGACCAATTGCCTGAACTGCTCACAATGTTTGATCTCATGTCCTAACTCTTGGTGGTATTCACAGTAAGGTTCACACCCTTCACGCACTATTTCTATCCCTTCCTCTATCATGCGTGCCATGCATAATTGTTGAAACACCCATCTGAGGGGAGACTTGACCTCGAATATGTCCTCTTTAGCTCTTCTATTACCCACATCTTCTATTGCATTGACGCCATTCCCTCCATGGTTTGGAAATGGGTTGGCAGCTACACTTAGGTCATCAAATTTCAGAACTCATGTGTTTATTAAATTCTGGACAATTTTCTTGAAACCAAGACCGTTCTCTGTTGAGTGTCCTGGAACTCCATCATAATAATCACAGTGAGCATTCTCGTCATACTATGCATGGAAAAGATGTTTGAATGGCGCAACAATGTATGGACGAATCAAGTCAGCCTTATGTAGTGGAGAATACAACTCCTTGTATGATACTGGGAGAGGTGTGAAAGACATATTGTCCTTTTCTTTCTTGGGGGTTCTATCCTCCTTGTTTGTACTTTGGGTATTTTTGGTAGACATATGCGGTTGTGAAATGGTGAAGTTTGCTGGGACATTGTAAGTGTTGATAGTATTTACTTCATTATCCTTCCTCTTATAATGTTTTCGAGAGCTTTCTCCACTGTCGATCCTACCAGTTTTTATTGCTATTTCAATTGACTCCTCGGTCCTTATCAAGTCAGCAAAAGTCTGAGCAGTATTGTTGATCAGACGATCAAACAACGTTCCTTTCAAGGTGTTCACAAATATTGGAGTAATCTCGTGCTCAGGGATAGGCGAATGAATTTGGGCTACTACATCACTCTACCTCTGGGCGTATTAACGCAGGCTTTTATTCGTACGCTGCTCCATTCCCTCTAACATAGCTCGGCTAGGGGTCATATCAAAAACGTGTTTGTAATGCTCAACGAAGGCTCGAGAGAGATCTTTCCATATCTTGACATCATTTCTTTTGAGCTGCGTGTACCAACGGATATCAGACCCAGTCAGACTATCTTGGAAGTAATGAATCATCAGCTTATCATTTTTTATAAACGGAGCCATCTTTCAGCAATACATAGTTATGTGTGCAGAGGGGCAAGTGGTCTCATCATACTTGTCAAATTCTGGGGTCTTAAATTTTGGTGGGAGAACCTGGTCAGAAACAAGACTTAGATCGCTAGCCTCGTTCCCTTGTTCTTTTGCCCCTAGTATGACTCTGAATTGTTCCTCGAAGAGACAAAATTTTTCCTCGTACTTGCTTTCTATTTCTGCCCTGATCTTTTCTACTAAGTCGAGGTCTGGCACCTCTTCATCATAGGTCTCTTCCAAATTAATTGGTCTTTTGGTGGCTGTTCTTTCTTGTTGGTTGGCAGATGTCTCGATGGTGCTTACGTGTGCCCTTTTTTCGGGGATTGATGTATCTGATTAAACCCTGTTGTAAGATGCAGTACCCTCTGGTTCTTCTGTGATATCATTTCTATCTTTTTCGAGAAAATAAGATATTTGGGCTAGAATTGCTTCTTGCAATTTGGCGATCCGTTCGTTGATGTTTTGCTCAGCTCTATCCAAGCGATTTTCCAGGTCTTTTTGGCTTTGTTCTAGTTCAGTCACTCGATTTTCCATTTTTTTCGTTTGCGAACGGGTACCGTATCAATGTGGAATGATTGTGATGTGAGCTTAAACTTTCTTTTTGCCATGATATTTTCATAATCAATTTAGTTATTCTTAATAATGTATGTGAATTATAATGTACAACTAAATGGTTAAATGTTATGTTAGAATGAATGCAAATGCAGTGTTGATTCGCAAGTAGTCCTTAGAAAGACTTTCATTAGAAGAAGAAGTCTGATTACAAAAGGCAAAGATAATGCGTTTACATATAGTGGCTAGCTTCTATCCCTAAAGTTTTACTTTTTGAAGCAGAGCGCACACTCGAGATCCCAACTCGGATTCTGGACTGACACGTGCACGTAGCTCATGTGCTTCTCTGGCTAAGCCTTGGATGTATCAGGTTACCTTTTGTGCTTGTACCATAATGTATGGTATTAGCTGACCAGCCTATTGCAGTCCATATACTATTCGGCGATTATTTTCTTGCAAGGCTCCTTCAAAAGATACGAGCCTCTCATTGCAGTCACGGAGAGCATCCTCGAGTTCAGTGACCTTGGCCTTCAGCAGCTCATTTTCCTCTTGTGCAAGGCTTAGGGTAGCAATATTGTCTTGATTGTGATATTCTTGTAAGAGTTCTTCCAATTGCAGAATTTGGGCTTCAAATTCCTCATTTTGAGCCTTAGTTTCTGATTCTCAATTTGACTGTCAGCCAATTCCTGAGTAACAATATCCAGCTCCTTTGCCTTTTTCTTTACCTGTTTCTGGCCAACTTCATATTTCCGAGCATAGCTTTCAGCAATATTCCTTTCTTTCAACAACTTAGTAGTCAATTCTTTAGCGGTGGTGCCCAAACCATTTCTCCGCAAGTTCTGTTTTAACTCTGAAAAATCTTTCCTCAGATCTTCATGGTCTTCTTCAAGAATCTTCTTTTGTTTTAAGATATCATTCTCTTGTCGCTGGTATTTTTCTATATCCACCGAGGCTAGATAATTTGCTGCTTCTAAGTCGGCGATACGTTTTTCCAGAATTCGTACTTCGTTCTGATGGGCTCTCTTAGCCTTTTCCAAATCTAAGAGAGTGTCTTCCATATGTTTCTCCAAGGTTCGGACAACTCCAGGGTTTACAGGAAGAATGACATCATTAATCCGGATGAACATCCATTGTTCGTATCCCGGAGTGACATGTGAATTATAAACCTCGGCCATGTATATGCGCTTCCAAGAATGGTTCATCTTTTGGATCTTTGTTTTGTAGCCATTGCCCTTTAATGTTCAAAACTGGATGTACTCAAACTGTGAGTGACAGGAATAAACTGCATCGAACCATACTGTCGTGCCACAAGCAAATGACAATATCTGATCCCTCCCCATATTCTGGGCAAGGGTACCCAATCATATTCTCCACAGCGGTAAATGAAATTACTCAAAATTAACCATGGTACCTTTTATTTGACGGTGTCATCTCGAAGATATTGAAAACCTGACTTCCATTGGTCTTCGGTCATAGTCTCAGCCTGGTATTCTTCCAAAAAGGTTTTTATAGGAGAGAAGGTAGTGAGGCACATCTGGTGAGAATATTTCAGATCCCATAGATGACTTCGAATCCAAATTTCTAATAGTGGCACACATCCCAAGAATCTGCCCTTTCCCATTTTTCTACACGCATTCAGCGATCGAAAGGTTTATGCTAAAATAGCTAGTGCCGAATTGATCCCCTTTCTAAGTTTATTAAATAGATTCGTTGTGGCATAGTCTATATATCCTAAGGCTTTTTGAAATATAACCATCCCATAAATACTAAAAGCAAGAAAGCACATTTTCTTTGATGGATCTAGATGTCGATGAATTAAATCTCGAATGTGTTCCCAAGCTATGCAGTTGGTTTTTCCTTTTCTCGAAATCTTTCCATGGAGCCACTCTTTGCTCATTTCGGTGACATTAATCAAACTCTCCAAGAAGGATGGTGGGTTCTTGGGCTTAATGTATACCTCCCCCTCCTTGATTCTAGGACAACGGAGTAACACAGTACACTCTTCGATAGTCGGGGTCATATCTACGTTTCCGAAAGTGAAACAGTTGTATCCTGGATTCCAGAATTGTGTTAAGGCTCTAAACATGTACATATCAGTCTGAACGTCCAACAGAAAGGCAATATCGCCAAATTCTTCTTGAAAGGTCTGCTTCATACCTGAGTCCCAACTTTGCCATATCTCTCTCAATTTCTGAATGTCATTTTGCTGGGAAACTATCAAGGTGGGCCCATTAATTTCTGATACATAACTTGCTGTCAGACTATCCCCTTTCTCTATCTGTATACGTTCAGACCATTACCGTAGTATTATCGCTTTTGACATTACAAAACTTCCCTTCTATTCCTGAACGCATTCTAAAATAGTCTCCTCTTAAATCAACACCTATGTATGATATGATATGCAATGCGGATGCAGAAAAAATAAAAATAATAGAGAAAACGAGTCAGTTCAATAGAATAATCGGAAAAAAAGAATTAAATGATGAATTATTATAGAAAATAAGCAACTAAAATATATATGAAATATAAATAAAGAAAGCAAAACCTAAAGAAGGTCATTCCTAAATGAGCAGAGTACCGGCGTGATCTAAGGGTGGATACTATGGTTTATTATATGCGGTTTGGGATCTAAAGTAAGGGTACCCGAACTGTCGCTGGGACATCGATTCGGGGGAATACGGCCCTTATATCATACGGAGGTGAAAACCCCACAGAATATAAGGACTGAATTCCAGGAGCACATTACAACACTATACGGAGGTGAAAACCCCACAAAGAAGTAATATCTCCCACTTAAAGGTTCTAAAGCTAACACACGATGACAGTTTATATCAAACAAAAATTGGAAATTAAAAATTAAATTAAAATTTTCTTAATAATTACAATGCGAACCCTGAATAAGGCTGAACTCCTTTTTTTAAAAAACAAAAAAGGTCCCCAGCGGAGTCGCCATGCTGTAGCGACCTTCTTCGTCCAAGCCTTTTCTTGAGGCCCCGTTCTCGGGTGGGAAGCCACGCGTTTTAAATAAAAATGGTAAAAAATGGAGTCGCCACCGGTCACTTGGATAAGGTAGACCAGACACTGAAAAGATAACCAGAGATGGGTTCGGGAGTTGGTTACGAGTGGGGAAGGATTAGCACCCCCACTACGCCCAAAATTGGTACCTAAAGGTTTACATTGTATTTATTAAGGAAAATAAAAAATTCATTTTAATATAATAATTTAATTCCTAAAATGCATGCACAACAATTTAAAACTGCCTTCGTATTCACGACATTCAAAGGAGATGACACACGGATGGCCGGGATGACACTTCTAATAGAAATATCGGAACAATAATATGTAACAGATTATTATATAAAAAAGAAAATAATAATAATAAAAAACAAAATATACATATATAAAATAAAATAAAAATAAAAGGATAATTAAATATATCGAAAAACTTCAAAATTTGCCTCAATATCCACGATATTCAAAGGAGATGACACTCCCAATAGAAATATCGGAACAATAAGGCCTAATAATATATGCAAAAAGTTATTATGTAAAAGAAAAAATAATAAAAAAGAAACGAAATATATATAAAATAATAATAAAATAAAAAAGGATAAAAATATATAAAAATACAAATAATAAAAATTAGATAATTAAATATATCAGAACATTTCAAAACTTTCCTCGATATCCACAATATTCAGAGGAGATGACACCCGGATGGCTGGGATGACACTCCCAATAGAAATACTGGGAAAAGTAGGGCCAAAAATATTATGTACGATATTTAAAATAATAATAATAATAATAATATAAAGTTAATATAAATAAGTAATATAAATATAGGGTAATAAAAAATAGTAAAAATACTATGTACTTTATACATATAAATTTGTAAATAATAATATACAAGATATACTATTTAAATAATATATACCTATTATAAATAGTATTTAAAAAACATATATAAAAATATACTACATAAATATATCATAATCATAGTATAAAAAAATACATTATATATTTTATATATACATATGTATATAAATCTATCATATATTATATAGATATACATGAATATATATTATATATATTATAAAAATATATACTTTATCATAGAATATATATTACATAATACTATATTCATATAAATATATATAAAAATACAACTAAAAGGGCTAAAAAGGAAATAAATAAAAAAGGGGCCGAAATTAAAATATTTACAACAACCAGGGATTAAATGCACAATTATTCCATTAAATTAGGGTTGAAATGAAGATTGCCGAGACTTTCAAGGACCAGAAATGCGAATATCCCTTTAAAAATTGATAAAATCTAATTTTAGGACCATTTTGCATGATTTTCGAAACCCTCAGGGACCTCTAAAATAATTATACCATGGTGAAGGACCAAAAGTGCAATTCTCCCCTTTTCAAAAACACGCGGGTCTCAGGCCGGGTCAAGTTGGGTATCTGGTTCAGTGATCAAAACGACGTCGTTTTGTGTAAAACTCAGACGCCCCAAAACGGCGTCGTTTTATTATCTTATATATTGGTTTTTTCATTCCAAAAAATCATTCTAACTGGTTTCTTTAAAAAAATCTCTCAAATTCTCTCAACACACTCCTCAGCCGGTCTGAGTACAAGGTGATAAGGCTAGGGTTTTTAGGTTAAACTAGGGTTAGGATATTTTGGGCATATGAGTCTTGGGTTATTATTTGTAACTGGGTATGAATCTGGGTTTAGATCTATAATGGGTATTGTAGGGTTAATGGGTTTAGTGTGAGAATGGGTCTGGTAGGTTTTAGTGGGCCGGACTGAAATGGGTCACTACAACTAGACAATTGACAAACTAATGGAACATGCCCATTATGACCTTAACATTGTTTTTTAGTAGACACAATCATTCCACTAATAAATTTTTTACATATAAGGTTAAATTTATTGAATTATTTTGAATTAGAACCAAATTAATAGAATGTACAAAATTTTAGGGACTATAATTATTATTATTATACCAAGCCATTTGTTTAAATTTAACGACATAGTAACCTATTTTTTAAAAAATTTTAAATCGAGTGACTAAAATTATTAATTTTAGAAAGAAAAATGATATGTTTGTCATAAAATTTTAATTAAGTGATTAAATTATTAATTTATTTGGTATAATTTATGGAAAAAACTTTGATACGCAGAAAGTGTAAATTTTAGATTATACGTGCCTTTTAGTTTTATGTTTTATGGTTTTAGTTTAGGGTTTAGGTTGTAGGGTTTAGAATTTAAGGTAAGTGTTTAGAATTTATGGTATAGGGTTTAAAATTTAAGGTTTAACTTTTTAGGGTTAGGGTTAGATATTTAAGATTAGAGTTTTATAGTGTAAATATGCAGACTTGAGTAAAATTAATTTTACACAACATGCGTATCAAAATTTTACCCATAATTTATTATCGTTTTTTTTATAATTAAATGGTATCGTAATGGAGCGGATCAAATTCAAAGGTTGGGTATCATTTTATTAACCTTCGCCCTACATTTGGACCATCTTAAGAACATCAAACCTCTATGGATAATAGTTGTTTCCACAACTGACCTTGTTTTACTTCAATTTATTATGTAATAAATAGTTAGATTTATAATTTATTCACGAATAAAATTTCAATATATCATATAGTATATGCAACGTATTCACATATTTACGAAATATAAAAAGAAAATATTTTAGTCAAAAAGTATATTTTCTAAATTTATTTTGAAAGAATATATATAATTTTCAATATATCATGCAAGCTTTTACTAAAATTTGTTTCACTCCATTGCATGATTCAATTTTTACATTTTTTTAAAAAAATTCCGTTCACAGTAAATTACTGCAAATACTTTTTTTAATCAAAAAGTTGGTGCAAGTACTTGTTTTGTCATCAATGCATTTTTCTTTTCCATTAAAAAATATCCTATTTGAAGTGTATTAGTACAAAATCTATACGCCCTTATTTTATAAATTTTTATTTGGTTTAAGCTACTAAAAAACCTTTAAAAGAAAATTATAAGACTAATGAAGTTTTAAAAAAAATTATCTCCAATTTGAGTTGATTAAAAAATTAATTAAGTCTTTCTATTAACGATTAAAGATAATAAAATTTAAATAGTTCGACAAATTCTGATCTGATTTAGTTCGAATGGAATGAGGGGGTGAGTTTTCTCCTCACAATGGATATGGAGCGGAGTGATTGCTTGCTCTGCTCCACCTCACCTCGTTATATGAAATTACAATTTAGTGTCAATTATATAAATCATTACTCAACTATCTTCTTATTTTTATTTTGGCCACTTAATTTTAAAATTTTTTAATTTACTAATTAAACTTTATACATTGGACATTTTTTATCACTCATCCGTTTTTTTATTAGTAGCTGGATGGCGTAGCTTATTTTATTAGTATTTGTTTGTAGCATGGATTGTTTATCAATATTTGGTTATGACATGTAATATTTAAAAATAAAAAATAAAATCCTTAAATTCTACTTTCAAACTCTAATCTTAAAATCTCAAAACCTCCAAAGTCATTGCAATAAAGAACCCTGTTGCTCGAGCTTCTCTTATCGAAAACATAAAACTTATAGCAGAAACAATTCAATCAATTGAATCGATATAGATGTCGAGAACCAGACCTTTTCAATAACCAAGAATGAGGGGTCTAATCCCCTAGCTTCATTATCCCAAATATAGTGAATGGCAACAGAGATGAACGGACTTGCTTCATTATCCCAAATATATTGAATAGCAGACTCACTTAAATTTTCATGATTTTAACAAGTGATGTCGTTTAGCTATTTGTGAATTTCAACGGGATTTTAAAACTTTTTGAAATTGTACAAACTCACCCCGGAAATAATTTGATAAGCTATTCAACAGCAAAAATAAAATAATAATTAGAAGCGAAATATAACTCATCAACCTCCGGTGATGGCAGTCGAAGATGGTCATAATGGGGACTGAAATCTGAAAGGTTCAGGTACAGGGACAGAGACAGAAGATAAAGAAGAAGAAAAAAAATGAAAAGGAGAAAATTTTTTAATAGAATTTAAAACGATGCCCTTTTGGTTTAAATTTTATATTTTAAAGATTTAAAATGATGCTGTTTTGGTATAAACTGTCATATTATAATGTCGTTAACTATTTAACAGCAGAGTGACCAAAACAGGAGCAATTTAAAAAATTGAGTAAGTAAATTGAAAATTTTTAAAAGTTGAGTGACCAAAATAGGAATAAAAAATAGTTGAGTGATGATCTGTGTAATTTACTCTACAATTTATCATTATACATTTATAAATATTAAAGGGTGAAACTATAAAAAATGTGTTATACAAAAAAACTTCAAAATTTTTTATGTTTGGATAATTATTTGATGCACCGTCAGTGAAAAATTTATACAAGCGAGATTTTAAAGTTGTCATATATCTCTTTTAGCGGTCTTAAACCCTAATATCTAAACTATAAACCCTAAATTATTTTTTAAAATCATAAGATCCATTCTCAAACCTTAAAAGCTAACCACAAATACTAAAATCCTAACCATAAACTCCAACATCTAAACCCTAAAAACTAAGTATTTTCCACCGACAATATATAAAATAACTTCCTTTTATGTTTTCTATTTTATGCTTAGAAAATTGTGGATAATGTTTTAGTAATTTTTTGTTAAATTTTTTGAAAGGATCATGCATACATATATACTTTTTTTTTACAAATTATAATTCTAATTCTAATCCTACTTGGATGGAAGAAGAAACGAGACTCTGGGGGAAGGAAAGGATGCTCCTAGTGAGTTTATAATTCATGACCTAAGGGATTGTGAGGGAACACATATGAGCAGCTTGACCAACCGACCAAATGCATAATATATTAGAAAATAGTAGGCGATGAAATAGAGAATACCAATCATAGGAAAAATTATATCATAGGCCTGACTTCGCGACTCGTCACATCATTTATGGTCTCAACCAATCAAGAAATTATAATTTCTCCAAATACATAATACAATTTCTCCAATCATAGAGTGGGGGGGGGGGATTTTATCGTATCTATCACTGTCTCACTCTAACATCATTTCCATTAATAAGTTTCATCGTCCATCAATTTTGACAATTTTTTTAATAGTCTAAAGGTGATTACAAGGTAGTATCTATTCATCTTCCATCAATTTTGACTCTTAATAGTCTAAAGGTGATTACAATGTAATATTTGCTCAATTTTGACTTTTCAAAAATTTACGAAGAAAATTTTTATATAAGATGTGTTATGTAAAATAACTTAATAAGTTTGCCATTAGAAAGTTAACTTGTGTTTTTGTTGGAAATAGGGGTGTTAATGGGGTGGGTTTTAAGGGGATTCGTCTCACTTCACATCTAATTGGGCAAGGATGATTATAGATTTTACGGGTCATGGAGCGAGGATGAAGATAAAAATCAGATTCGCCATAGGTGGTTGGGCAGGCGTGAATATGACTTTGTACCTACCCATCCCCACCCGCCTCGCATCATTCTCACTCGCCCCTCATCATCTCCACCCACGCCAACAAATCTTATAACGTATTATTATAAATATTGTTAAAAATACAATTGAGTTTGACATTGATGAGATCAAATGTATAAATATTTTTAAAATATCAGTTTAGATCAGAGTCAAATTTTAAGAATTTAAGGTAATTTATATTGATTTGTCTTGTAATGTTTATGAAAAGTTCAATATATATAATATTTAAGTTTCTTGATTCCTTCTATGTTGTTGCTGCCAACCCTAAATATTTTTTTAAATTTGTGTTGAAGTTATATTTTAATTTACTAATTAAAGGGTCACGAGACGACTTATTATTATTTTAAATGATAACAATTGGAATAATATCACATATATAGTGTAATTCTAAATGACATGTATTTCATACTTTTTTCATAACAAATTTGGTTTATATTCATTTAACTAATACTTATAAATATATTATATGAAGTGAGTCATGGGACGAGTAAAGAGAGTATTAGATGTGTCTCAAACCTACATAGGTGGAGGGGTGGAGATAGTTTTAGTCTTGTTGGTCGCGGGGCATGAATGATTTTAGATTTTGTATTCGCAGCGGGTCGTGGGACGGGGATGAGAATGAAATTTTTTGACAAAAATGGATGCAAGGAGACCACCTTTCGCACTCTTCCCGTCCAATTGACATTCTCAGTTGAAAAACAAATAAAATGAAATAAATAAACGTGTCTTATAAAAATTGTTAAGTTTTTCAAAATAATAATTTAAGTAAGAAAATTTTAAAATACAAAAGTGACAATTTTTTCGGTACAAAGGAGTAAAACATTAAGTTGTGATAGTTGGTAGATTTTGGAACTGTGGCAAAGAGAATGGTAAAAATCATAAAAACATATAAAATAAAAATCTTACAAAAATTACAAAAGTTGTCTGCTGGTCTTTGTATGCAAGCATAAGCTTCCAAATCACAAATATTTTGAACCCACTGCGGAGGTTGCAATGCTTTGGATCGAGAGAAGCTAGGTGGAAGGGATCTTGCCCTCGAGGCACAAGTTTTATTTATTTATTTATTTTTCAAAAAATAAATTAATTATAAATTTACTTTTCATTTTTAAACATTTATATTTTGTTCCAAACTTCCAACTCTGATTCCGTTTTTTAGTTCAGCTAGCGAAGACGAGGCAAGTGAGATAGATTACACAGTTCAGTTGCAATAAACAAATTGCTCAATAAAAATGAAAATACATGAATTTAGTTTCTTGATTTAATTTGATATCTAGACTTGACAATTTAATTTAATTTAGTACTTATTCTTTTTTACCAATTAATTTTACATTTGAAATAAAATATTTATGTTTGATAAAAAATTAAAATTATTCAAACTCCACCCATCTGAACGGATCTAAAATTGAAATAATTTAATTCAAATCAATAAATCAAATTCGAGTATCAATTTAATTTAAAAAATTAAGTTTATGTACCTAATTGGGCCAAATAAATTAAACTTAAAAATCAAATTTAAATTTCAAGTAAAAAACTAAATTAAAATATTTAATTAAATAAAAATTCAGATGTATTGAATGTTGAAATAAAATCCAAATATCAAAATATATAATTTAAAAAAACTCTCAGATCGAAATGCATATAAATGTATATTTCACAAGATAACAAGGCTGTCAATGGGTCCACATCTCGATGAAAGCTATTAAAAACCTAATGCATAAGAAAAACATGCTTATGTTCCAAAAAACAAAAATTCCTCGATCAAAAAAAGAAGAAAAACATGCTCTTAAAATGGGGTCCATTCAATAAATTTCTTGTACGGATTTTTATAGAGCGAGTTGAGTTGGATGGAAGAGCTGAGTAGGGGAAGAACATAAATCCTTTGTTTTTTTATGTTTATATTTATATTTTACATTAAAAAAAAAAGTAAGTTTAGAGTTTAGGATTAAACTTTAGAGTTAAGATTTATGATTAAGGTATATGGTATAAGTTTTACTTTTAGAGTTTATAGTTAAAAAATTAAAATTATAGTTTAAGATTTAACTTTTTAGTGTTAGAGCATTAATACAAACAAAAAATAGAGAATTTTTGCGGTAGGAGGGCGAGTGAGGTTGGGTTGGTACGTACCGACTTAAATATTTATATTTTATATTTCTCAAATAAACTTAGAATCACATTTCAATTGTCATAATAAATTGTATAAAACAATATATAAATTGAAGGTATAAAGTTAAAAAACTCCAACGTTTGACTGAATAATCACTTTGGTCTTATTTTTTTGAGCAATTCAAACCTCAACGTTTTATTTTGGGTTAAAATGGCCCCTATGCGGATAAAAATGTCAGTCAACTAACGATAAATAGCTTGAAATGACGGGACAAATCTATATGGCAGTGCACACTGACATAGCAGTATCATATCGATAAATGTGTTGACTTGAAAAAATGTTACATCGGTCAAAAAATAATTTTATAAAATTATATAAAATATAAAATATTTTTCTACCGACTTATTATTATGTCAAGCCTTTTCAAACTGTTATCGTCAGTTTTCTAACAATTTTCATCCGCAGAGGGACTATTTTGACCCAAAATAAAATATTAAAGGTTAAATTGCTCCCAAAAAAATTGAGGCCAAAATGACTATTCAGTTACACATAAAAATATTTTTTGACTTTATGCATAAATTAAAACGCAACAAAGATTTTTTGGGAAATCAAAACAGGATGCGATAAAAATAACTTGAAAATAAAATGAATATATGATTAATAAGATTATCCCAAGAAATAAATAATTTAAAGAATATGAATGAATTCACGAATAATCATATATATTAATTCATTTAAATATATCATTTAGAAAAATACTCATTTAAAATTAATATAAAATACTTATTTATTTCTTTAAATTGACCAATGAATTAACGTGTAGACCAACATTCCCAAAACATGGTCCATAATTATATATTGAATTAAAAATATAAAATTGCTATAAAATTAATTACTATAAAGTTGTTTTAATATTTTAAATTAATATTCTTATGAATAATAAACTTGAACACAAATATTCTTCTTAAAATTTAAAACTACGGTAACAAATAGTGTAACACCCCTTTCTGGTCTAGTAGAGAACATAGTTGGAGATGCCGCAGATGATCATTGTCGGTAACTGTATAGTGAAAATTGATGTTGTGCGTACTATTACTCGATCAATGAATGCCAATATTATAATGTTACAATAAATAGGTCACTAAGGTAGTCAATTAATTAATCAATTTATCAATATAGATTCAAATGTAGTATAATCAGTGTTTACGGACTAAATTGTAAAATTTAGAAATTTGAGGCCTTTATCAGTAGTTAACAGTACTAATATTAAATTAAAGTCATAAAATACATGCATGCCTAAATTTACTGAGTTTCGAGGTCTACATCATGCTCAATTAACCATATCAATTTTAGGACTATTTTATAAAGTTTACAAAACCAGTTCAGGCCAATAACAGAATTATCTACCTCGATATCGGTACTCGAGAGGCCTTACCGATATGCCTGGATGTTATTTTTGTTGGGAATAATATGGGTATTAGTACAGAACCGTCCGTATCGATACGCAATACAACCCTCAAATTCCAGTAGCAAAATTTAGTATCGGTACAGGCTAAGCTGTACCGGTACCAGGCTGAGATTGAAAATAGAGATTAGTACGAGACCAACTCGTACCGGTACCCTGGCTATATGCCAAATTCTAGTAGTGAAATTCTGTATCGATATTCTTGGTACCGTACCGACATCCCCTTTAACCATTTGGTCCAAATATGCACACCAGTACCGATACACACCTATCTGTATCGGTATGCCCTGCTCTGCAGTTCTATAATTTGCTGATTTTTGCATCATTTACCTAACCAAAACACGCCCAATGACTTCCTAATCAATATCTATGACTTCCAACATGTTTGTTGATCCATGTATTATACTCATGTCTCATTTTAACATTTTTAACAATGTTTAAGTTATAAAAGTGCAATTTTAACCACATATGTAAACTCAAATGCCATTCTAAAATCCAAAATATTCCATATATGCATACTTAATATTACATATATCCAACCAAGTCCATTATGTCAAACAAAACATGCTAGAGCCATACGTCACCATTCTAGAAGTTTGAAGGGTAAATATACATTACAAAATAGTGACTCGAAGGTGACTTGCAACTGACTATCCATGATTGACGTCACGATGCTATAGAACCTGAAAATGTATGCAAGGAACTATGTTAGGCTTACATAGCCTAGTGAGGTAGTTATCAACAATAACAAACTAAACTATAATGCATGTCAAAAGGTCTTATATCATAAGTATCAATGTGAAAATCATATTAAAACATATTAGGCATGTGATAAACATAATTTAACAATATATATGCATACTATGGACTTTGCATTCAAAATACTCTTTTTCTTTGGATCGACATAACCAATGGATACACGAATTCCCATCCAACATTGCCAAATCAATGATTTGACTGCATCGCCAATGACCAACATATACATTTGGCCAACATCGCAAATAAGAATTTTAACCTAAGGACTGTAGTCCACACGTACATGAGCTCAATGAATTCTATGGCATGCCAATTGTATTCAATGTCTACCCGTATCCAAGGATTCAATATATATAGACCAATAATACCCATGTAAATCAATGTTTACCTTGTTCAATGCGATCAATGTCAATGAAAGGCAATGTTTATAACTTACCAATGCTTACTACAATGATGGGCAATGCTTACCACAACAATGGAAGATGCAAAAGAATGGCACCTAGCCATTCCCATAACATAACTACACTCATTGGCAACTCCGAAGCTATTGAGGCTCTCGGATTACAATTCCCTTGCTATGAGGCTTGTTAGGTGTTGGTGAATCCTCTCCACCAATGGATTGGACTATACGAAAAGACATGAGAATTTATCAAAATCCACTTCTATGGATTTAATGATCATAAACAATATTGATAGCCATTTCTAACTATAAAAACATAATATATATATAAACTTGGGAATCCATGAAAATTAGTTAGGGTTTGAATAAGCTTGATATCATGATTTCTCCATGGTTTTTTCATGGAAATCAATAGAAAACAAGTGAGTTTTACCTTGTTTGAGATAAGGATTGAATTTGTCAAAAGAAATTAAAGGAAACACCGTGCTTTTTTCAAGCTCTAATGGCGGTGCTTGGTTGGAGGAAGATGGAATGAGGTGCTAGCTTGGCTCTTCACAATCGAGAAGTAAGTCTCTAATTCCTTATATTCCTTTCATTTTTTCTTTTAACAACTACCTTCAATTAAGACTACCCAAGGATGAAGGAACTTTTTATCCTCATCCATGTGTTGGGTCACTATCCCATATGTGGTTGAACTACATAGTTAATCACTCAACCTTGTAGCCTTTTCATTTAGGTCACCAAGGTTTTAATTTTTGCAATTTGGTCACTAAACTATATTCCTTAAACTTTAATACTTGCAATATAGTCTAATATCAATGACAATGTCTAATTAGTTATCAATACATGTGAAATTATCCACATGGTTAATGGTCAATGTTCATATTAACTCACCAAAATTTAGATTTTCGGTCACCGGAGTCCGGTTATCAACTAGGTCAGTTTTAGGGGTGTTACAAATAGTATGAAACATGTTAGGATATTTGTTTTGATATAATAATTGAAAAAAAATTTGGACTAATTTGAAAAGGTTTCAAAAATGGTTTTAAGTCCAAAGAACTTAAAAATAAGTTTGAGAAGTTTTTGAAAGGTTTTGGAAGCGTTTTAAACGTTTTAAAGTAGCCAAACTTATGTTTTCAGCACCTCCGTACCGATACGGCCCGTATCAGTACACGTAAGGGTTTTTACTACAGGAAAATTTCAGAATCGAAAAATCGTACCGATACACCCCTAGACGTACTGATATGGGTAGGATCGTTTCGATACGTTTGTACGCGTACCGATCCGGGTTTTAACCACCCCCAATGGCTATTTTCCAACAGTCTTTTAAATTGCAATGCGTACCAAAATGGGCTAAGGCGTACCGATACACCGTACCGATACGGTCCAAGGCGTTCCAATACGCGCAGCCAGAATGGGCATAACGGCTAGTACCTGTACCGATACAGGCACACGCATACCAATATGAAAGGCTACATAACTACATTTATTGCGGGAAATAGAGTCTCCAACGACTCCAATTCAATCCCAACGGTCTCAAACGGCTAGGAACTCATTTGAGAGTATAAAAGGGACCTTCAAGCTTCAGCAACAACTAATGATCTTCAAGTCAACAACATTATGATGCAAAAATTGTCTTAGGGCTTTAAATTTCCCATTCTTGTATAGACAACACTTGTGAGCTTAAATTGTCAATGTATGCTCAAGTGTTTTAGGTTTTGGGTGAGAGCTTTAGAGTGCAAACATCAACCTTGTAGAGGGATTTCAGTTTGCTATCAATTCTCTTGTGTAAGAGTGTTTCCAAAGCTCGGTTTGTGAGCTTTGGATGCTAGACTTGGTGAGTGAGTCTAGGTTGTAAACGGTTGCCTCCTAAGCCTAGAAAAGGGGAAGAATTCTTAGTGAATTGGTTGAAATCCTTAGTGTGGAAGCTAAGGTAGTGGATGTAGGCTTTGGTTTGAAAGCCGAACCACTCTAAATCCTTGTGTAAATTTTCTATCTTTTTGCTTCCACCACAAACACCCAAAATACAACTTCTCCACCACTTGGCAACACAAACGGTTGAAGGAAATCGAGCTCAACAAAACTTTAAGAGTGTGTTTGGTACTTTGTCAGTTTTGAAGGGTATGGAGTGCGTTCAAAAATCTGAGCGATGATAAACATTTTTTTAAGAAGACGAGCAATATAATTAGAAGCTAGCCTCATTAGACAGTTGTTGAATGAGATTGAAGTATTAGGAGACCGAATCTTTGAATGGATTTTTGTTGATTTTGAATGAGTTTCGTTGAAGACCAATACGATGAGAAGAAAGATGTGAGAAATGTAAACATTTTGGTATCAATCTTCCTACGAATGATAAAGACGATCACACGAGTTTAGGGGTTTTTACAAAAGGAAAAAGATAATAATCATGTCATCACGTCGTTAATAATTTAATGGTTCAGTGATTAGAAAATTAATTTGAAACATTTAATGGAAATATTAAAACTTTTTTATAATTTAGTGACTAAAATAAGACAACACTAAAGTTTAGTTGACTAGTGGTTTTGGTTTACCCTACAAATTATAAAAGGATTAACTTAGAAATCGGTGCCCAAACTATACACTTTTTCTAAGATAAGTGCCTAACGTTTTTTTTGCTGAAAAATGAGCCTAAAATTTTATTTCGTTATTGTTTTAAGGTAACATCGTTAAAAAATTCATCACCCAATAAGAATGTAGCACGTCTTTATTTTTATTTTTTTAATACAAAAATTTTAAAAAAAGAAACAATTTTTAAAAAATCTAAAAGTTCTTAAAATCTCAAAAAAGGTCTCAAATCCCTAAAAAGCTAAACTCAAAATCTCAAAATTGACGTCATTATCACCGTTGATAGCCTCGCCAGACCCCGCCTCCATCGCCGCATGTTGCCACCTCTCATTTCCCTCAATCACCCATCACCGATAAAAGTGAAAAGCATGCCAATCGGACGTCAAACGACTAGAGCCATTTGCGTTTGTTGTTTGACGTCTGATTGAAATCCCTCTGTCAGTTAATGATGATGGGTGGTTAGAAGAAATGGGCGGTGGCCTCAGGTGATGACAACGTGGTTCGAGACTATCGACGGCGATAGCAGCGTCAATTTTGGGTTTAAGGTTTTGGGGTTTTAGAGATTTTAGGACTATTTTGTGATTTTTAAATTTTTTGGGATATAAGCCACATATTAATTTATTATTGGGTGATGATTTTTTAACAATATTACCTTAAAAACTAACATAATGAAACTTTAGGCACCTATTTCAGCAAACACAAGTTAAGCACTTATCTCAGAAAAAGTCTATAATTTGGGCACCTATTTCTGAGTTAAGCTAATTATAAATTAAAATAACCTGTATGTAGCAAGCAATAGGGTAAGTAATTGCTATTAGACTTTTCCCACTTAGGGAGATTATATAGTACATTTTATACAAAAGCTTCCATGTTATATCCTTAAAGGGTATTTTTCGTATAATGTTTTATAACTATTGTGTTTATTGGGGGTTTTTAGTGGTATTTTTTAAGGTTAAACTATCTAAATGGCCATCATACTATGGATAAAGTTGCGATTTGCCCACAATACTATTTTTTGAAGCAATTAAGCCACCATACTATTAATTTGGACTCAATGTGGCTAACAGCAGGGTGATGTGGCAGTTAAAAAGGGTATAATTACACATTTAGTCCATTCTATTTACACATTCTTTCAATTTAGTCCTAATTTTAAATTAATAAAATAAATTAATTATTTAATTAGATAGTGACACATGTAAACACTTTATTGGAGGACTTTAATTATTTATATTTAATTTAATAAATTTATTTTCCTCCTCTAATCAGGTGGTGACACGTGTCACCACCTATTTAGAGCAGAAAAATGAAATCAAGCAATCTTACTTGAGGGGGGTCAAACCTGGGCAAGCCTTGGGGAATAAGAGTGGCTTAGCCACTGCACCAAGCACAACTTTGTGCTTTATATCACTAAATTAAATATATATGTCTTATTGTTTTCTACATTTATTCTTTTAATGTAACATATATAATCATCAAATTAATTTCACATATATAACCCTAAACCCAAAAGCCCAAACCCTAAATGTTAATTTCACATATATAATCATCGAATTAATTTCACATATATAACCCTAAATGCTAAACCATAAACCCTAAACAATTAGGGGTTTAGCATTTAATGTTAGCGTTTAGTGTTTAGGTTTAGGGTTTAGGGTATACTAATTTCACATATATAATCATCGAATTAATTTTACATATATAACCCTAAACACTAAACCTTAAACCCTAAATGCTAAACCTTAGGATTATAAGTTTAGCATTTAGGGTTAGCGTTTAGGGTTTAGGGTATACTAATTTCACATTAATCATTGAATTAATTTCACATGTATAATCGTAAATGCTAAACCCTAAACCCTAAATGCTAAACCTTGAGGTTGTGGGTTTAGCATTTAGGGTTAGCGTTTAAGGTTATATATGTGAAATTAATTTGATGATTATATATGTAAAATTAGTGTTTAGGGTTTGGGCTTTAGGGTTATATATGTGAAATTAATTCGATGATTATATATGTTAAATTAAAAGAATAAATGTAGAAAACAATAAGACATATTTTTAATTTAGTGATATAAAGCACAAAGTTGTGCTTGGTGTAGTGGCTAAGCTTCTCTTATTCCCCAAGGCTTGCCTAGGTTTGATCCCCCCTAAAGCAAGATTGCTTGATTTCATTTTTCTCCTCTAAATAGGTGGTGACACGTGTCACCACCTGATTCGAAGAGGAAAATAAATTTAATAAATCAAATATAAATAATTAAAGTCCTCCAATAAGGTGTTGACACGTGTCACCATCTAATTAAATAATTAATTTATTTTATTAATTTAAAATTAGGACTAAATTGAAAGAATATATAAATAACAGTGACCAAATGTGTAATTATACCATTTTTTTAACTGCCACGTCACCCTGCCGTTAGGTTCTGACGGCAGTTGGCCACATTGAGTCCAAATTAATAGTATGGTGGCGTAATTGCTTCAAAAAATAATATTATGGTCAAATCGCGACTTTATCCATAGTATGGTGGCCATTTAAGTAGTTTGCCCTTTTTTTAATATTGTGTGCGATTTTTATGGTAATTCTTATTTATCTTTTAGTCTTTTGGCAACGAGCAAATACTTTGATATAAATTTTTTGAACCTGAATCTCAACAAAATTCTCTTTTACATTAAAACCACTCGAAAGATTCTTTTTAGTGACAATTTTAATTACTATCTATATCAAAATCAATAAAAAAAATTAAAATAATCATTAATTTATTTTTTAATAGAAAGAGACTAAGGCCATTACATAAAGATATTAGCTACGATAATGAGCCGGACCATAGAGGTCACGACTTAGAACTGGGAGTAAAGACGAAGGCAGATCCTAGAAGACTCGTGCAGAGCCTTCATCCTGGGCAGGAAGTTTAGCAAGGAAATTAATAATAAAAGATATTAGGTACTACTAATATTGTTATTATTTTTTTTAATAAAAGTGAGATGCTACTACTATGAGCCTTATTAAAAACCTTCCTAAACTTAGGTGGAGCAAAAGAGTACTCGTAGTAATAGTTACAACATTAAGCTACGAGAAAAATTTGACAGAAATAAGCAAAGAGGACAACATAAGACATAGCTCAACGCTAACAAGGTACACGGCCCAGCCATGCCAGGCCATATCCTCCAAAATGACTGAGGCCACCTCAGGAGGCGGTTGCAAGAAGGTCACAGCTCCCATAGAGTGCCTGCGACTCATCACGGCCAATCTATCGACAACACCATTACACTCCCGTTTAATGTGACAAAAAGTCGTGGGCCAATTACGCTGTAATAAATTGGAGATAGCTTCAACAAGAAAGCTCCCCGCTAATGCTGAAGATAACTCGCAGAAGATTTTAACCACCTCGCTATTATCAGATTCAATCTTGACCTGGAGAAAACCCATAGACCAAGCATGAAGGAGAGTGTCATGAATCACCCATAATTTCGCAAGAAGTACCAAACAACGACCGATATATTCTGAAAAACAAAAGAGTCATGCACCCTTATCATCCCGAAAAACACCACATATTGCCTCCAAGCTATCACTCGGACAAACAGCACCATTGGCATTAAGCTTGACCCACCCCCAGATGGACACTGCTATCTCACTTGAGTTATCAATCTTACAACACCAGCTCGGGCAATGGCAGCAAAGACCTGACGATATTTTTCGTCTAGATAATTGTCGCAAAAAAGGATATCGTCACGTTGGGTATAATCGACTTCAAGAATAGTGCTACACCACTATTTCTATAATAACCAACAGATCACCGAAAATTTAATATTCCACACCTCACCATTGATAGCAAAATCAGCCCTATTAAAAACGTTGTGCTGCATCCAAAGATCAAAAGGCATAGAAAAGAAATGGCTCACTTGATCAGGGCGAATTGCCCGCAGCCAAGGGTTGTGAGTCGTAAAATAACCCCGTAAAACATGGTCTACACTCTCTGCTCCACCATGACAGATCGCACACGTGTTCGAAGAAGACAAATGCCTCCGAGCACGCTCGACGTTAATAAGGAGCTATTGATGCAACGCAATCCATATGAAGAGCTTTACACGCTGTGGCATATGTAGGTTCCATATCAGACACTATTTTATGTTACTTGTCGTTCCGTCATCCTGAACCAAAGCTTGATAAGCAGACTTGGTTGAAAATTGTCTATTAATCTCTCAACGCCAACTAGGTAAGTCAACCCTCAAATGAGGTTGAGGAGGAATAGTTATCGCAATTTTCTCTAAAATGTGAGGGGGTAAGTGCGCTGAAAGCCTCACCCAGTCCCAATTATCGAAAGCGTCGACCATATTACAAACCATCATCGAACGAGGAACCTTTGAGGAAACAGTAGAAAAAACCAACCTGGCATCCATATCCAACCATTTATCATACCAGAAATTTGTAGTGGCACCATCACGAACATTCTAACATACGCTTTCTTTAATATCCTCCTAAACACTAGCCAAGCCTTTCTAGAGCCGAGAACAACTAAAACATTGTAAATTAAGAGGAAGAGCTCCCATTTATACTTAATTAGAAGCACATAAACCCAAAGTTTGTCGTTAGCCGTCATCAATTGAAAGCCAAGTTTCATCGTGAAGGCTCTATTCTGATGACGCAGATTTTTAAAGCCTAGACCACCATATTCGACCGGCTTCTGAGCCATCTCCTAAGAGATAAGAAGCACACTGGGCTTATCATCGCTAGAACCCTAAACAAATCTACGGATAAGTTTTTCCATGTCATCGCAAGTTCCTTTAGGAAGCTATGATGACTGCATCACATACACATGTATAGCCTGTAACACAACTTGAGGAAGATTTATACAGCCAACCAATGAGAGGGCTTTAGCTGCCCAACCTGTAAGTCTAGCCCTTATTTTCTCGAGCAAATAAGAGTACGTTGCCTTTGCGACTCTACTATGCAATAGAAGAATGCCAAGGTACTTTCCAAGATCGTTCACCTCCTCAAAACCAAAAGAATAAGCAATTATATGCTGAAAGTCAGCGGAATAATTACGAGAGAAACAAACCTGTGTTTTAGCCACAATTATGCGATGACCTGATACACCACAAAAATTCTCTATAGTTTCACGGATAACAGAAACCTAATCCATCGATGTTTCCTCAAATAAGACAAGATTATCAACGAAGAAAATATGATAACCCTGAACCACGATGGCCTAGACGTGTCTATTTCCAATCACACTGAATAACCTTATCTTCAATAGCCTGCGACAACCGCTCCATACAAAGCACAAAAAGATATAGAGACAGGGGATCTCCCTAATGAATCCTCCTAGTCGGTCTGAAGCTTTCCGTGACCTCACCATTCTATAGCAAATGCATAGAAACAGAGCAAATGCAAGCCATGCTAAGATTAATAATCTTAATTGAAAGGCCTATTGCGTAGAGAGTTTCCTCAATGTAGTCTCATTTGAGGCGATCATATGCCTTTTTCAAGTTAACCTTCACTTCCATCCAAGCCTTTCGTCTAGATTTTGATGTCATAGAGTGCATGACCTCTTGAGCCAGGATGATGTTATTAGTTATCTGACGACCCGAAACAAAACTGACTTGCGTTTTAGCCACCCAACTTGAGAGAAAAAGTTTTAAATGACAAACCATGATTTTAGTGATGAACTTGTATAACACTATACACATGCTGATAGGTCTAAACTGACTAATGACCTCATAAACATCCACCTTTAAGATCAAGACAAGCAAGGTCTGGTTAACCCACTCCTCCAAGGTAGTCCATCAAAGAAATTTTGAATAAAGTGTAGGACAGAATTGCCTACCGTCTCCCAGTTCTTTTGGTAGAAAGCAACATGTAAACTGTTGATGCCCGGGGATTTTAATGGGTCCATACCAAAAACAACCCCACGGACCTCATCCATAATAACATCCGCCACTAAGCTTCGAAGCTCTGTATCTTCAAAGTGGTGAAAAACTCCCGTGAGATCAGAAACTCGTGGTTGCCTTTGTTCACTCTTAAAAAGATTTGACTAAAATTACACAGCATGGTCCTTAAGCATCGATTGATCTGTACACCATCTACCATCATTTAAATGCAGTATATGAACCGTGTTCCTCTTCCGTCGTATCATTGTAGCCATATAGAAAAATGAAGTATTCCTGTCCCCCTTCTCTATCCAATTATTTCTAGCCTTTTGGTGCCAAAGGCTCTCCTCCTAAGTAATGACCAAATATAGTTCTTTCTTCAATTCCACCTCAAGATCCTCAAGGTAAGGGTTGGTAGCTCTCTTAAGAGCCTTTTTTATGCCTCTAATACGGGCAAGGAGAGATGTTTTTCGATGACCAATATGGCTAAAAATATCCATGATTCATACTCAACTCTTAGTTTGAAAATTATAAATATTGTTAATCAAAGAATCGCCATCAGACCACGCATTCCTCAGAAGATTTGGAGAGTCTGGTGATCATTTCAAGCAGTAATGTAACGAAAAGAACGGTTTCCACTAAACTGAGCACGACCACCGGTATCAAGAAGGGCTAGCCTATGATCCGAACCCAATTTTTTACAAATGAAAGACTTCTAAACTTGGAAAGGAGTTATACCAAATAGCATTGCAGAGACATCTATCCAACCGTTGATACAAAGAGCCATACTTCTAAGTAAACTGAGGCCTGTTAAAACCCATATCAATAAGCCCAAACTCAAACATAAAATCACAGAAAAGACGATACACCCCGGTTCGCCTTTGAGAACCCTCTTGACGCTTAACATTGCTTCCGATGATATTAAGATCACCTCCAAAGACACAAGGGCACCTAACCTCTGATTTTAGAACTTTCAGTTGATCCCAAAGAGCCCGACGATTGACAGTGTCCAGGCTAACGTACACAAAAGAAACAAAGAAACATGTTCCCTACTTTTATCAGTATAGAACTCATGAATATATTGGTTTGAAACCGCGAGGATATCCAAATGAACAGTCTTTCCACAAAATCCATAAACCACAAGAGAAACCCAAAGCTTTCACCCTATAAGAAAACTCAAACCCAGCCTTGCGAATAAAATTTTTAGTAGTCGTGCCACTAATGCGAGGTTCCATTAGAGCAACAATGTCCGGATTCTATTTCTTAACAAACAATTTAAAATATCTATTAAAACCAGGGTCAAGAGCACTGGGAACATTCTAGAAAAACAATCTAACCATTAAACAAGATGAGAAAAAAAGAGAAACATGATTAAACCTGCATATCAGAAACTCTCAGCTGCTCAAATGTTGAGTTCATCCTTTATTGCAACTGTTCTGCAGCTTCAACGCGACTGTCTTACATTTGGGTTTGTCGCGTTGTCTTGACAGCTTTTGCCTTATCCAACTCAGACACTAAAGCCGATAATTGAGTCATTAAAATAGGTTAGGGGGTTCTCGCCCATCATGTTTTTTAGCTTTAAGACCAGAACGTTGCACATCTTTAACCCCATAGAATTCTTAGCTAAACTATTGTTGTTTATACCACGTATGAACTTTGGCAAAACCCGACCATTCATTTCGTAGAGAACACGACTCTCGTCATTATCAACCACATGCACCATAGTGTGCTTATTCTTATTTAAAGTAGAATTAGACAAGGAAATCGTAACCCGTAAAGCAACAAGAATATTATCAAATACATGAATCTCCTTTGTGACTGCCTCGAACCTCATCGAGTTTCTCCCTGAAATAGCACCTTGCACCCCAATTGATGGAACCAATATCTACAAGCTCTCTTGCAACACTATGTCACCACTATTATGAACAGTGGCTTTCCCTTGCCCACTTGATTAAGCTTGAGCTGGCTCTGCCGATTTAGATTTAACAGCAGCGGAAGTAGGTGGCATCACCAACTTAGTCACGTCTCGGGCCAATAACACATCATTGTTCCTAGGGCCACTATGCTCAGTCTCTTGCTCAATCACGTTGACAATCTCTTGTTCAATCTCAAGAGCCGTGAAACACGAGCCTGTCTTTCTAGGGCTGCTATGCTCCGTACCCTCCTTACCATTGCCTTTCATGTTAACAATATTCTTCCTCTTTCGATGAACCACTTGTATCCATGGCTCATACTTTTCCTTGGGATCCATGTTCACTTCTGTACTCATATTCAATTCCACATTAGCCGCACATAGACCACATAGCTCCTTAGAGTGACCATACTTACTACATGTATAGCAGATAGATGTCAAACCTTCATATTCAATGTCCTGCTATTGTCCACCAATAACAATTCCATAAACTAACATTTTATTGAGATCAACAATAACAACGAGGCGAGCAAACCTTTCTCTTTTACCTTCTGTTATATTTTGACTCAAATTCTAATTGGTAATTAAGTTGAGTTTTATTGTAATTCTAGTGGTTGAAAATTACTTAGTAATTAGGATTTACTTTAATGAGCAAATATCTTTTTTAGGTTGAGATCTTATTGAATAAGGTTTCTTGGTGACCGAGTATTTGGGTCTATAAATATAGACTAGGTTTAACCTTTTGAATTATGAGAGAACAAGAGAAAGAGAGAGGGGGAATTACTTTGAAGAGTGTAACCACTTTTAGGATCTCTACAACTATTGTGCCTACGTTGTAGAGATGGATATTGTAGGTGTTATACTACCGGGACGATAATGACGAGACAAGTAAATAAGCGCAAACGCATAAAAGAAAAATAACACAAAGAATTTACGTAGAAAATCCAAAAAGGAAAAACCACGGGCAAATGATGAGAACTTTTACTATGATGAAGAAAGAGATTACAACTGATTTATGATGTTCTGTCTAAACCCCTAATCCCTAGTATCTATTTATAGGGATAGATTCCTTGTTTACAGAGAAAACTTGCATAGAAACAAATTCTACTCAAACTGAGTTTCCTACCTTTAATTAATATAAAGTAAAAAAGATCTACTAAAATTAAGATTCTAACTTTAAACCAAATCCCAAAAGAATTTGGATCACAACTCTAACAAATCTCCACCTTGAGATAAATTCATGTCGAACAATATCTCCACCTCTTCCACGAAACCCCTTCAAGGGGTAGTCTTCAGCAATGAACACCGACCGAATCCAAGCTTTGCCCAAGCTTGGATGTACAAGGTAATTTAGTCTTCACGTCGGTAAGATCAACATTAGTGTCAACATTGCTCACAACTATATCACCACGAGCAATAACACGACCTCGATCATCAATGGCACTACTACCTTTCTCATTATTTATCTTTGAAGCAAATCAAACTCTCTTAAGGTTCTCAAATCTGTTATACCCACGGAATTTAACTTTATTCTTCTTTTCAAATTCGTTATGCCCATGAAATCGAACTCTTTTCTGCCTACCAGAACCGTTATGTCAACGGTTGTCATGTTCAACACAAAAGCCTCTTTTACTTGATTCAGTCAAGACGTCTTCACCAGTAACATCGTCATTAGCTGCTCTTTTATACCCTTTCATCACAACCAAAGCGCCCTTGCAAATTTTCATAGCTCCACCTTCATTGGAGTATCTGTACCATTTTGAATCCAGAGTACCTAACGAAATCAGATTTCTTCTTAAATCTGAAACATGCCTCACATTACCAAGTGTTCGAACAATCCATCGAACATCTTAATCTTGATTGTTTCAATACCTGCAACTTTACAAGAGACATTATTTCCCAACAAGATAGCACTTGTAGATACATGTTTATACATCGCAAACCAATCCTGATTCGGACTCATATGAAAACTACTACCATAGTCAAGAATACACTCATCACTCGCTATAGAGTCTTCGCCGGAAGCAACTAAAAGTTCACCATCATTATACTCCTTTACAATATCAGCTTCATCTTCACTGAAATTCTGATTCTCAGATTCCCTCTTTATCTTATTCTATAATATGTAACACTCAGATTTAATATGACATTTT
Source organism: Hibiscus mutabilis (assembly GCA_019671005.1). Lineage (NCBI taxonomy): Eukaryota > Viridiplantae > Streptophyta > Magnoliopsida > Malvales > Malvaceae > Hibiscus > Hibiscus mutabilis. The sequence continues at coordinate 20,782,087 of CM033713.1, read as the reverse complement.
TTTTGAAATAACATGTTTTACTTTGATTTGACAACTTGGACATGCCTCTATTTTGATTGCCAGAATTACGATCACCTTTTCTTTCGCGGTCTGAACTGGTCGATCCATACACCATGAGACCCTCTGCTTGGAACTCAGAGCCGGTAAGATGTTGCATCGTGTCATGTGAATTTAAATTATCATATACCTCTTCAAGAGTAAGGGTATCACGACTGTGTAGGAGGGTGATTCTAACAGATGAATATGAAGCGGACGATAAGCAAAGTAAAATCAAACATAAGTCTTCCTCATTGTACTTTACCTCCATCATTTCCAAATCTGAGACGATCTCCTTGAAATCAGTTAGGTGGTCGTCAAGACACGAACCTTCTACTAACTTGTGGGAGTATAAGCGTTGCTTCAGGAGCAACTTGCTGGTCAAAGTTTTCTTCATGCAAATTAGTTCCAATTTTACCCATAAGTCGACAGTTGTCTTCTCTTTGTGAACATCCTGTAAAATACTATTTGATAAATGCAAATGGATCTGGGAAGCAGCTTTCCTATCTTTGCGGCGCTTCTTTGTATCTGACCATTCTTTCGGCATATTATCAAATCCATCTAATTCATCATCTAAATCTATCTGAACAAGAACATCTCGAACCTTCACCTGCCATAGCAAAAACCTGACGTTGCGATCTAGCAGCGGAATTTTATACTTCACTGTATTCATTATCCTAAGTAACCTGAAAAGCTCTGATGCCAATTTGTTATATTATCGGGACGATAATGATGAGACAAGTAAACAAGCGCAAATGCAGAAAAGAAAAATAACACTAAGAATTTATGTAGAAAACCCAAAAGGGAAAAACCACGGGCAGAGGATGAGAACTTTCACTATGATGAAGAAAGAGATTGCAACTGATTTATGATGTTTTGTCTAAACCCCTAATCCTTAGTATCTATTTATAGGGATAGATTACTTGTTTACAGAGGAAACTTGCATAAAAACAAATTCTACTCAAACTGAGTTTCCTACCTTTAATTAATATAAAGTAAACAAGATCTACTAAAAGTAGGATTCTAACTTTAAACCAAATCCCAAAAGAATTTGGATCGCAACTTTAACAGTAGAGATGTTGAGAAGAGTGTTTTGGTTCTATTGGGTCATGGATTTTGTACACCGGGTTTTTGGATTACATAGGTTATCATATATTTGTACTCTTTAGGTTCTCTACGTTATTAGTGGATTGTTCGTTTCTCTCGTCTGTGGAGGTAGGCTATGCTGAACTACGTTAAATCTTGTTTCCTGTGCATGTCTTGGTCTATGTCGTTATTGCTTTGGTTATTTTGCCGCATACCAAATTCCTAACAAATGGTATTAGAGCTATGGTTCGAGTTACGCAATTGTGGAGGAATTTTTGCTGTGGATTTTGCGGTGCGATGTTGGAGACATGCCAGAGGAGTATTGCTACAACTAGCTTTCAGTTGCATGGGGAGTAATTCTCAAAATTCAACGGTGCTTCAGCGGATACTACGTAAGAATTGAAGTTGTTGAAGACTTGGCGGAGGTACTTCAACGGATATTTGACTTTTGTAAAAATTGAAGTTGTTGAAGACTTAAAGACCAATGCTCGAATAGAATTTGTGTCAAGGGAGAGATTTGTTATATTTTGACTCAAATTCTAATTAGTAATCAAGTTGAGTTTTATTGTAATTCTAGTGGTTGAAAATTACTTGGTAATTAGGATTTATTTTAATGAGTAAATATCTATTTTAGGTAGAGATCTTATTGAATAAGGTTTCTTGGTGACCAAGTATTTGGGTCTATAAATATAGACTAGATTTAACCTTTTGAATTATGAGAAAACAAGAGAAATATAAAGATGGTGAATTACTCTGGAGAGATGTAACCACTTTTAGGATCTCTACAACTATTGTGCCTACGTTGTATAGGGGGTATTGTAGGGCTGTTGGGATGAGTGTTTTGGTTCCACCGGGTCATGGGTTTTATACACCGAGTTTTTAGATTATATGGGTTATCATATATTTTTACTCTGCGGGTTCTCTACGTTATTAGTGGATTGTTCGTTTCTCTCGTCCGTGGAGGTAGGCTATGCTGAACTACGTTAAATCTTGTCTCGTGTCCATACCTTGGTCTATGTCATTATCGCTTTGGTTATTTTGCCGCATACCAAATTCCTAACACCTTCTGAAGTATTATAGTCCATACGGATAACCTTTCCTATAGAACTAGCAATGTAACGGAAAAGACTCTTAGTATAATATCGGTAAAGAAGTTTCGGTAAGCGAACCCAAACCATGATCCGGGAGGGGTGTTTCGCGAACGTTGAGATTTGCCTGCTCCATGGTTGGACGGTTAGATAACTACAGTAAATGACCCATAGACCCCTTGATAGCACATTACAGAAATCCTTCTTATTGGCAAATCGCACGAGATAATACTAGTGTAGATCAATTAAGCTCGTTTCTTTTATCGGATTCCATAGAAGTTAAATTATGGTAAGAAGAGCCCTATAACCGATAGTCTTCCCTAAAAGACGGATGACGATAGAGTTTGCCAATTTCTGCGTCATGAACTCTATCCGGAAAACGGATTTCCCGTAAAGTCTCGTCACCCCCTAGAATAACATCCTCCTCCTTAACCTTTACATCCAAATCACTTAGCGTTTGCCCTTGCCTATTTTCATGATCCGTATTACCTACGAGTTTTTCCCAGAACGAGAGTTTTGCAAAAGTACCGCCTGGAACGTCTCCAGACTCAGGTGCACTCTCCTTCTGATTTGTAACAATTGGGTTACCAGCATTGACAGAAGGCGTATCTGATGCATCACTGATCACCCATATACGTATCCGCCAGCAACCGAATCTAGACCATTTGCGATCCTAGGCATAATCGAGCAATCAGTGCCACGACCTTTCTTGACCGCGGGTTGAATCTCATCCGGAACCGGCGAGCCCGGCTGCTCCAAGGCAGCATGAACGTTAGCCAGAACCACATCATCAGGCAGGCGGCCACCCGTGTTTCCAGCCAATTCCCGAACACCGACGGCTACAGTAGGGTTTTTCATTTTTTTCTTTGTTTTAAACAAAAATCCTGTGTGCTTTTTTTGGTGTATTTTTACGGCCAACCCTATTTTTATCGATTTTTTTAGTATATTAGCAACACATATTATGAAAAATTGAAATGAAAAAAATACATATTTAAATTAATAAAAAATAAAATTTAATAATAAAAAATTTTATTCAAAAAGTCAATTTCCAGTTAAAAAAAGTTATTATCTTAATTTATTTTCATATTACAAAACTGTTAATTTAATCTTAAAGTTTGGAAAGAGAACTTTTAATTTCATATTGTTCATAGAATTGAAATTGGCAATTCGTTCCCGGGGCAGGGGCTGCCCTAAACAGCTTTGGAGGGTTTAAATTCTACCAATGAAATTATGTTTGTTGTCCAATCTCCATTGCTACACCCACCACCAAGTAAGTAACCTTACTTATCGGCATACACTAATCACCCTTTGTATTGGTCAAAATGTTTATCATGTGATTTTGGGTTCGATTCCCAACTCTTGCATTTGCCTCTTTTCGTTAACGCATTGGCTTTATACCAATCAATTGATGATATGTGTCGCAATATGTTGATAGATTAAATATATTAAATTAAATTAATAGAAAAAATGGTGACACATGTTATTATGTGAATGGAAAATTAAATTTATCATATTCAATTAAAATTAAGCCTAAATTAATAAACTATATAAATAACAATGATCAAATATGTAATTAAATAAATTCTACTAATTGTCACGTGAGTCGTTAGGTTTTAATGGTAGATACATTGATTGTAACTACTTAAATAATTACATCGTCATAATAACATAATTAAAAATATAATAATCATATCGCAACCGCTCCCATAATTAAGCGATCATTTAAATAGTTTACCCATATTTAAATCAAAATTTAATAAATTTTTGAGTGCCTAATTCTAATAATGGAGAAGGATACAGCATTTAATTCACTAGTAATAGTTACAATATCTATGTACGGAGCCGTTTGTATCCAATACGGTCAAAAGCACGAAACGTAAAAATAGTAAAGCCAATTAAAAATGCAATAAAAGTGACATGTCCTCCTTTTATTGATTTCGCCACGGAGTTCGGACCCACACTTTCCTCACTTCATCCACAAAATATCCCAAACGCATTAAAACCCCCAGTTTACTTCCCGTCCAAAACCATAACTTTCCATATCAGCTTCGAATGACGAAGCTAGCCCAATCAAACCCCCCCGACGTGGAACTCACCTAATAAAAGAGCGAGTACCATGTAATCCCGTACTCGAGAGCTTGACCTAGAAACTAACATTTTCTGTGTGCCATTCACTTTCTAACTCCTCTTGTCACTTCCCTTAAAAGCCCCTGCAAGTTTCCTCGATAAAACGCGCCCGAAGAAAGAAAGAAAGCAAAACATAGAGGAGCTGAGATAATGGCGAGGAGCGTTTGCGTTTGGTTTGTTTTGGCAGTAATTGTGTTCTCTTCATCGGCGATTTCCGCCGAAGAAGGCGGTGAATCGGAAGAGAAAGAGTTCGTTTTGACTTTGGATCACTCCAATTTTACTGACATTGTTAGTAAGCACGATTTTCTCGTCGTCGAATTTTACGCTCCTTGGTAAACTTTTCCGTTCTCTACCCCCTCAATTTCTGCTTACATGTTTTTCGATCTTGTTTTGGCTTCTTTATTTTTGTTTTCTAAAATAATAAGGAAATTGTTGTCTTGAGTTGCATGCAATGATATCAGTAAACGATTTAGAATTGAAGGAGTTTGACTTATAAATTTCAAATGGCGATGCTAAATTAGATATAATTAGTTTTCCGAGGTCTGTTTCTGGTGCATTTTTGTTTGAGATTTTCCGTTTGAGTAATCAAGAATTGAGATAAGTGATTTATCTTAGAATTGCTTGATTAATCACTAAGTAATCATCTTTCCTTTTTGTAATCAGGTGCGGTCACTGTAAGAATCTTGCTCCTGAGGTAAACGATATTGGATTTTCCTAATAGTGTTTGTATTTTTTTTATTATTCATATGCTTAATTGGCTGCTAACGATTGATTAAACTTTTTGTTTGTTGTCTAGTATGAGAAAGCGGCATCCATATTGAGTAAACACGACCCTCCAGTTTTTCTAGCCAAAGTCGATGCCGATGAGGAAGCAAACAGAGATTTAGCAACTCAATATGAAGTCAGGGGTTACCCTACACTCAAAATTTTGAGAAATGGAGGGAAGAACGTTCAAGAATACAAAGGTCCACGTGAAGCAGATGGTATCGTGGAGTATGTAAAGAAACAGAGCGGTCCTGCTTCTGCTGAGATCAAGTCTGCTGAAGATGCCACTAACGTTATTGATGACAAGAAGATAGTAGTTGTAAGCTCTCTGATAAATCTTTGCTCTTCTGTTTTCATTGGTTTTTCATGATAAATTTTAGCTTAGATGGTATGTATTTATGTTTTTTTTAGGTTGGGGTGTTTCCAAAATTTTCTGGTAAAGAGTTTGATAGCTATATGGAACTTGCTGAGAAATTACGTTCTGATTATGATTTTGGTCATACTTTGGATGCTAAACACCTCCCCCGTGGTGACTCATCGGTTGCTGGCCCTCTGGTCAGACTTTTCAAGCCTTTTGATGAACTCTTTGTTGACTCTAAGGTAATTGGAATGTTGAATGTATTCTATATCATCATTCAAATACAACTTAATTTAAAGTTTTGTTGTTGGGTACCTTTGTACCATTTATAGTTAGCTATTTTACAGAAGCTTGTTGCTTTCAGGATTTTAAACTGGAAACACTAGAGAAGTTTATTGAACAATCTAGCATTCCTCTTGTGACACTGTTTAACGGTGACGCAAGCAATCAACCCTTTGTTGCCAAGTTCTATAACAGTCTCAATGTGAAGGTAATTCGACGGTCAGAAATTTCATTCTCTTTATCACCTGGTTCTTGTACCTAGTGAAGGAAATTGGAGTGTTGCCAGTATTCATTTCATAACAAGCAATATCTTGGTCTTCAACTCTTTTCATTTTTTCTAAACTACCATATAAAAATTCCCATACATCCTTTAAGTGCATCTGCTAATATGACTTTTGAATCTGTAGGCTATGTTGTTTGCTAATTTGAGCACTGAAGGTATTGATTCATTGAAATCAAAATATCGTGAAGTCGCTGAGCAATACAAAGAACAGGGCATTAGTTTTCTTTTGGGAGATGTTGAGGTTAGCGGAGCTGCGTTCCAGGTTAGGATCTACTCAAATATGGAAGAATGTTTATTGTATTTGTTACTTTAGTCTTAATTTTCTTTTTCTGTTGGTTGGAAAACAGTATTTTGGAGTTGAAGAAAGCCAAGTACCTCTAATCATCATTATGGATAATGATGGAAAGAAGTTTTTCAAACCTAATTTGAAGGCTGATGACATAGCACCATTTGTGAAGGATTACAAGGTAATTTCTGCACTACTTTTAATGTATTGGTCTTGAGCACTGATGATAAAGTTTATCCTTCCTTACGCTGAAAATTTATGTATAATCTCACAATTCTGAAAATTGCACTGGTTATGCAATGAATTTGGTGAAGGGTACCAATCAAAGTGTGGTATGCACTCTATCAGTGCTTGTTTTCTGTTTTGCTCACTAAAGTACTCTTCTGTAGGAAGGAAAAGTTCCACCATTTGTGAAATCCGAACCTATTCCCAAGGAGAATAATGAGCCTGTGAAAGTGGTGGTTGCTGAAACCCTTCAAGACATGGTTTTCAAATCTGGGAAAAATGGTGCGTCTAATTAGTAGTTTGAAACTATGATGGATACTTAGAATTTTATGAACCCTTACTGGTGGTCATGGTTTTAATGAGTTTCTTCTTAATGGAAACTATAATGAATTCTTAGATTTGGGTATATATTGTTTTATCAAACAGTGTAGAGCTTTGAATTTGGAATAGGTCTGTAGTTTGTGAACTATGGGGTCCCATACTTTGAAAATTTTATTCATGCATCCACCTTATGGGATTATAAAATAACATGAAGCTATTAATTATGCAGTTCTGCTTGAGTTTTATGCCCCCTGGTGTGGACATTGCCAACAATTGGCACCAATATTGGATGAAGTAGCTGTCCATTACGAAAATGATGCCGATGTTATGATTGCGAAATTTGTAAGTTCTTAGTCTCATTGGTATTTAGGGTCTATATTACTCTATCACTATTATATATATATTGGATGCGAAGGTTTCTGATCCGTAGGCTTGTTTTGTAGGATGCAACAGCAAATGATATATTGGATGCTAACTTTGATGTGAAAGGTTTCCCAACTGTTTACTTCAGATCAGTTAACGGGGATATAACCTCATACGAGGGTGATAGGACCAAAGAAGACATCATCGACTTCATCGAAAAGAACAGGCACAAAACTGTGCATCAAGAGTCGGCCGAAGAAGACATAATTGAAGAGAACAGGGACAATACTGTTCATCAGGAGTCGGTCAAAGATGAGCTTTGAAAGAGGGTAAGTTTTTTTTTTTACATTTTCTAAAATATTTGTGAGTACATTATAAATTTGGTGCAAGCAGTACACTATGCTTGAATCGGTATTAAACGAAGGGTTGTTCGGAATCGAATTCGAGATCTCATTTTAATGCTGGAATTGTTTGATTTCAATTTTTTCAGGAGTTGAACACAAACATACCAGTGCTCACAATGGAGTTGGTCAAAGTGATGCCCAGAATTTCCTCTCTAATCCTCTAGTTCAGTGTATCCTCCGTGTCGATGAATAATGCAGGATGTGTAGCTTAATGCCATGTTTATGAGTTTATGGAATTACAGATTCAACTACATGAAAATGGTTTTGAGTTTTAGTTTCTTGTTTGACTTTCTAAAAAAAAAATGGATATCAGAATATATATAATTTTGATATTCTGTTTTAAAATCAAAATTTTAAATTTTGAAAATGATCTTTCAATAATAATGATGGTTACCAATAGAATTAGAATTCATTAATGTAAATCATTATACAATTTTGTTTGAAGTCAACACAATTAGTGAGAATGGCAGAAAAGGTGGCACCCTTTGATTTTTGGCCTACCTCCCGAACTTCAATGGAATCACTTACGAGTTTTAAAAAAACTTGTTTGAGAAAAAAGAACATATTGATACAATGTGGAAGGAAAGGTTCCCTCCAATACCTACAGATCCTTGTCACACAGCTCAATCTACAATTTGGACTGATTTTGTTGGAATTAAGGTTCTTAGTTATCCATGGCTTCAATGTTTATCGAACAATTTTTTTTTGGCTTTTTAAAAAAAAAATTAATTTAAAATGTTTAGTGTTGAAACATACCTAGATATTCGATTATTCAGATATATGATATTTAGATCTGATGTTCGAATATCTGATTATCCGAATATATAATTTGGTTTAAGTATTTTTTTTCGGATTTGACATTTATATCTATGAAATTTTCAGATTTTCGAATATAATAAGCAACAAGTTGCCAAAATAACAAGATTCACATCTATGAAAATTTTAGATTTTCAAATTTTCGGATATAACAAAAATCAAATTGCTATATATAACAAGATTATGTCCATAAAATTTGAAATTTTCGAATAATCTGAAACTTGAAATATTACGATTTGTATCCGATCCGAAAAATAAAAAATCAGGTCGGATATTTAAATTTTTAAATCGGATCAACGAATAATCAAATTGGATATTTTTACACACCCCTACACATCATCAATGTAATGAGAGTTAACGTTTAAGCGATTATTTTGTGATAAATCAATAACATATGTGATAAAAATGTAATAACTTATAAAAGTTGAGTAATCAAAATCAAAGAAAAAAAAATAAAAGTAACGACAAGTGTAATTTACCTAATTTTTTTATGTTTTAAATCTAATATGATTCGAAAATTTTTAAAATTTAAATCAATTTCAATTAATTAATCAAACTTGTTGAACGCAACAGGTAGTTCTAGTAAAAAAGTTATGATGTTTATCTTATAAGACTCGAGTTCAAATTGTTTTGTCTGCAAGGTGTGTATGTATTGTCAAAAGATTAAAAAAATATCTGAATAAATACTACCTTATAATCACTTTAAAACTATTAAAAAAATTAATCAAACTTGTTGCACAATGATAGAAGATATCACTTTGATATCTAAACACCCTCTTTTCTCCCTTTAAAAAAAGCTACAACTTTATAAAAACAAACATATATAAGATCATATGAGTGATTTGATCTTTTCATTTAAGTAAAATTAGACACTGTTAATTTTAGTTTTTACTAATTATAATTCTTACTAATTAGATCCTTTACTTTTGTTTTTAACAATTGACTTAAATGAAAAATAAGTGCCTAAACTATACCTCTTTTGAATTTTAGGTGCCTAAAGTATTTTTTTTTTGCTAAAAATAAGTTCTTAAAGTTTGCACCGTTACAATTTTAGGTACCTGGTAGTTAGTTACCGTTAGCCAATCAAAACATGACATGTAGCATATTTATTTTATTATTTTTCAAAATAAAAAAATTAAAACAATTTTTACATAAAAATTTTGATTTTTCAGAAAATCCTAAAATATTTAATTTTTACAAAACAGTCCCCAAACCCGAACCCCTAAATCACCATCGCTTCCACCGCCGCCCCTGAGCATACCCTTTGATCACCGGACCTAGCCGGTCATTTCTCCCAACATGTCGTCGTCGAAAACAACGAACAACGTGCCAGCCAAATGTCGAACATCGAATGCAAAATCGACGTTCAACTAGCATGTCGTTCATCGTTTCTGACGACGTCGTGTTGAGAAAAATATCCGGCTAGATTCGACGACTAAAGGGGTATGCTCGAGGGCGTCGATCGACGACAGAAGCAATGTCAATTCAGAGAATTGAGAAATTTTAGAGATTTAGAGACTATTTTGTAAAAACAAGAAATTTTTAGGATTTTCTAAAAAATTAAAAAATTTATTTTTTCCTCAAAAAATTCAAATTATTATCACGTGTCAATCATTGATTGGTTAACGAATTTTTTAACAGTTATTAACTACCATGCACCTAAAATTGTAACGGTGTAAACTTTAGATATATACTTTTAGCAAAAAATACTTTACATTTAAAGTTCAAAAGATGTATAGTTTAGGCATTATTTTTTGAGAAAAACTTTGATACACAAGCCGTGTAAAGTTTAGTTTACACGTGCCTTTTAATTTTAAGGGTTAAGTTTTTAGTTTAGACTTTAAAGTTTAGGGATTTAGGTTATAGGGTTTAAAATTTAATATTAGTGTTTAGAATTTATAGTATAAGGTTTAATTTTTTAGGGTTAGGAATTTAGGATTTGGGTTTTATAATGTAAATATGCATACTTGTCACAGCATGTGTATCCAAATTTTACCCTTATTTTTTTGGTTATATTTGGATACACAAGCCGAAGAAAAAAAAAATTACACAATTCTTCATATTTAAGCTATACAATTTAAAATCTAAATCCCTAGCCCTAACACCCTAGAACCTAAACCTTGAACCCTAAACTCAAAATTCTAACTATAAACCTTAAATTCTACACCATGCAACTTAAACCCCTAAACCCTAAACTACAACCTAAATCTCTAAACCCTAAAATTGAAAGGCTTGCATATCAAAGCATTTTTCTTATTTTTTTTTTATCTAAACCTTAACAATTTAATGTTCTTGAATCATATCTGACCAATCAGTAACACTAAAAACAAAAGTTAATAAAGTCTTCCACCATCCTTATTTAATGTCATAAATGAGACTACTTTAGCTGTCCCGTTTGGGACAGTCATCTCTCTTTTGTTCGATCAAAGCTTTATCCAAATTTTAATCATTGAAGAACATTTCTAGTTTCTCTATTACTATTTTTTTTGCTCGAATCCCTTGAATTCTTTTGTTTCTAACTCTTAAACCTAAGAACAAATTCAGAAAATATAAATAACTTATCAGTGAGGAAAGATAAACAGAAGGGCTCACAGTTAACTATACATCTGATACAAGAACAAGAACCTGATGCTGATGTGTAACGACAGAAACAACTAAAATATAGTTATTTATAAGTAACAGACACCAAACAGAGGAGGGAACTTGCAGCAACAAAAGGTTTGAAGATAACATTCCTCTAAAAAATACATTTCTATCTATATATGATTTTAGGCACCAATACGATGATGAGACGTTGATTGGGTTAATAGGATGTTCACAGTAGTAAAATGAAACAAAAGAATGCAAAACTCTAACCAACCCTCCTGGTTTGTCGGATGGGAAATATAAAAAAAATCATGTATCAATCTGAAGATCAAGTTTCGAGTTTGGGAAACAGAAGACTGACCAGATTAAACGCCATAGATGTATTAAACTTGAGCCTGAATCTTCAATGCAATGCAAGTATTCTGTGCATACAGAGATTGCTGTTTTCACGAGAATTCATCAGCCATGCCCAATCAAAGAATGGTTTCCATATGCAGATGGAAGAAGGCCACGAATGCACATATTTTAAGCCCTTTCACTTCTCCTCCATCTCGGCGACTTCCTTTTCATTGTTCTTTGCCTGTGTGTTGCTTTGCATTTCAAGTAATTTCTATTGTTCCTCCGTCGCTTGTACTGTAGCTACATTAACTGCTTTCGGTTTGCTACTTGTAGATTGCTGATACATAACACCACCTAGCATACAAATCAAGAGCCCGACGGTCCCCACAAGAGTGGAATGTTTGTCCCAAATAACCAAATTAATCACAACTGTCAATAGCTTGTTAACAATACCTAGAACAGTGAAACCTGTAGCAGAAATTGCCCTTCGGCAAGAGAACCCAAAGAAAGATATGGCCAACCCAAATAAACACGACACACCCACAGGCAAAACCACTTCAAAAGAGTGCCAATCAGACTCATCTGAGATTTCATGCTTTATTTTCTTCAACTCCCCCATTATCAGTAGCTCGAGAGGAAACAATAGGAGAGCCTCGAGATTATTGTACAGTACAAGGCCCCATGCATTCAGACCAATAGTCATTACCACATGCTTTATGTAAACAAAATCTATAGACATGCTTACCAAGTATGCAACAGCCCACGTATAGGCAGTTAATGTGAACTGGTAATCGGTAAGAACATAAAGAACACTGCCGCCAAAGATGGTGGCTAATGACATCCATGTCTTCAATGAAGGCCATGGCTGGTGCAAGAAAAGAGTATCTCCCATTGCAACAAACATCGGAACTGCCGATCGGAAGACAATGAAAGTGTCAACATTAGCATGTAGGAGGAGTTCACTATTGGTAAAGAGAGAGAGGTAAAATATAATGGCTGCAGGTAGGAACCGCCACATAGTCAGAAGGTCAAGCTGATCATGCTCAATGATCTTGAACCATCCACAGATTAATACACCAGTTGCACTTGTCAGGTACTGCAAAGCAGTTAGTGCACCGGGATAAGGAAATTTCATGACAGCCCACTTGTTGATGATGGAGAGAAGAGAAGCTGAGATGCAGTATCCTGCCGCTATTCCATAGACGGATACTAGCTTTAATACATAACTATGCCATGCTTCTTGGGCTTCACCAGAGAGACCTAAGACTTCAGTACCATTGTTTACAGGATCCTCCACATCCTTAGACATCTGAAAAAATAAGAAGGTACAATTTGATTACTAGTTCTCGCTATTAGTAAGTACGTACTATGTACACATATGTATCCAAGGCCTTCCCATCCCATCCCTTCCCTGACTGAACCCACTGCAGGGGTAGGGAAGCTTTTTTCCATTTAACATTCAAAAGTGAACTAAAATTAGGCAAAGCAAATTTATAAGAAATGAAGCAGATTCATGATTCTGTGATCAACATCTTCGCTGCAAGTTTAACATGCATAAAATGTAACGTTAGTTTTATTTTATAAGCAAATACTGGAGTAGAAGGAAAGATATCAACATGTTGAGCAAACATTTTTGTGTCCTAACAATCAGACTCGTCCATAACCAAACAAATTTTTTCTGTTGATAAAATATATACATAAACTTTATTTCCAGACAGATGCCAATCTACAGAAGGAATTCTTCAGCTAAAACGAGTAGCAGCACTGCAGAAGATCATATCATGGGAATCATCATTTAATACAAAAATGTTACAGAGTTAGAGACAAACATGTAATGTGGTTATCATTGAGGCTACAAAGACATCAAAATGAAGACAAGCATGTGATGTGGTTATCATGGAGACAAACACTAAGAAACCGATCATGATAAAAATTAACATATTTTTAAGCTTTAAATCCAAGATAAATAGCCGGAACCGGAGAATCCTGAAACAAACTAAGGCTCCAAAAGAGCATTTGTTAGATATAGCACTCAGTTGACTCAAGGCTATATTCAGATATAAACAGAAGGATATATGGATCTAGTACTACCAGGGGCAACCTCTTGCAGCAACGGGCTGAATGACCACTATTTTGGGCATCGATACTCTTAACACAATCATGTTTCATAATACCCAAACCCAATAACTACCTAACTAATTTTTGAATCTTTCCACCTAAATCCCACCCAAATTAGATAAGCAAAATGCCTAGCCTTGTTACATACCCAATCTTTTGATAGCATTGGTTCAACAAAAAAGAATAAACGGAAGTACGGAACAATAAAAGTGAAATATTGAACTCTTCAATAAACTACATCAAAATCTTTCAAAGTTCAAACAGAATACATATATTAAAAGAAAAAACTGAAGTTAAGAATTGATGCAAAGAGAACAAAAATCAAGCTGACAAAGTAGCTAAAAGCATATTTTAATTCCAAGTGAACAACAAATAAATAAAAATCATAAAACATTTCCAAGGTAACAAACAATACATCAGTCATGCAACAATCTGGAAGGCTCCGACAACTGACATTGCTCTAGCTTAATACAAATATGCTGATTGAAACTGAGAAATATGCCGTATGCCTTTAATACAAAATGATAAGAACCTTAGCAGAATCACATCCCAAAAGCTAGAGACTACGGCGAAAGACTGTCGGTCCATATATATACACACACAAAGAAATCTCATACTCTCCTATGGAATTCAAGCCCCAAACCGCGATTAGGCATGTAACAATGAGAAATGGAAGAAATGATTGCACAAATAAAACGTGGATTTACATGGAAATAAAGAAAGAATATCTCTATTTCCTTGTGTTCATCAAAAGAGAACAAATCTGAGTCGAGCAGGAATGGGTCTGGACAATATATGGACGGAATATAGTAAAAACCAACAACAGGGGAAGATAAAAACCATGCAGCTGGGAAAAAAATGCAAATTTAGAACAAATTGAAGTGAAATAATGCAATGACTAAATGGAAAGGAAATCGGTTCCGTTTCCAGATCGAAGGAACAAAGAAATGAAAGAGTAAATAGAGAATTACAAAGAGAATATTTTACCTGGGAAAACTGGAAATCGTCAATACTCCTGAGTGGATCTTCAAGTGCTCTGCTGCTTCTGTAGAAATGCTACTTGCTTTTTTATTTTTATTTTTTTTAATTTGATGAATCTCACTTTCACTCGTTTTCAGATTTTCCTCTTCCTTCTTATTTTATGACGGTGATGAATTAGAAAGGTTAAAGCAAACCCAAGACCTGATGATTTGGTTTTTTAGGGTAAATTTCGTAAATATCACTTAATTTTATTCTTAAATTTATTTTAGTTATTAAAGTTTTTAAATGTTCAATTTACTCACTAAAATTTAAATATTGAACGTTTTTGTGACTTCTCTGTTATCCTTTTGACAATGTTATGACGTAGATGTCGTCTACCGTCGCCAGACGCTATTGTCAACAGTCGTAAATGATGGTCATTTAGTCTCAAATTTTACCAGTCACTTTGTCTCGGCCTCTTGAGTCTGAATTCGTACTTCATTTCGTCGAAAAGTGCCTCTCAGTTCACGAATCGAGCAAAAATCTTTTGATTCCTCTCTCGTCGATCTCTTTTTTCGTCGTCGGATGAAGCTCGTTTCTTAGTATGTCGCTTCTCTCGTGTCGATAAAGCTTTCTAATGGTCGAATATTAGAGAAGTTTCGCCGTTCCCTGGTAACTGAATGTCGTCCAAAAGTTAACGAAAGAGTGACAAAAACATTCAATGTCTAAACTTCAGTGAGTAAATTGAACGTTTTAAAACTTTAGTGACCAAAATAGGTTTAAGAGTAAAGTTCAATGATGATTTACGTAATTTACCAACTTTTTTACAGATAAAATAGTAAAATAATGAATAGTATGATTTTATTATTAAAAAAATCTATTCTAAAGTTTACAAATTTGCACTTATGTATTTTTTATCTTTGTTTTTAATTTTTTTGAACAAGTAATAGATTGCATTCAAAGTGAAAAAATTATAAAAGGATCACGCCACAACCATTGAAAATTCAATGTAAAAAATAAATACAGTAAACTTCAAAGGGTGTATAATGACTCTGACAAAGTAAAACAACAAAGCTAAAAAAGAACAAACGATTCTTCATCAGAGGAGATTCTTCTTATTTATATGTAAACAACGTAAAAATTAAAAAACCAGCCGATGGCATGAAGGCCATCGCCGAAAATAACTTCAATGAAAAAGAAAAACTCGAGATTTTTTTAAAATAACTTCTTAAGAGAAAATAGAAGTAGACCGCTTTATTTTAAAATTCTTAATCAATAAATGTAGTACAACGTGTTTAAAAAATAACAGCGTTTATTCGATTGAAAATTAAAGGAGTGTCATTTTCTTTAAGTGAGATTTTGAATTCAAATATTGTAAATAACATAGAAAGTATCAAATGAGTTTGATCATCGGATGATAAAAAATATGATGTTTCTTAAGTTTATTTTATTTCAACAATTTTGAGTTATTCTGATTTTATTTCATTCTTACAAGACTACAAATATTATTATTCAAATTTAAATCATCGAAAGAAAATAAATTATCTTAAACTATTAAAATTACTCTGAGTTCAATCAAGGCCAGCTATTGAACATTGAAATCTTGAAAAAAAATTATGTCACAATCAGGGTGGATTTAGAAATTTAAATTTGGTGGTTCATCGACCGATAATAAATACAACCTTCCATTTTTCTATCATATCCCTTCTCGCTTCCCTTAAATCAAACCCTAAATTTCCCACCGGTAGCAGCTAGTTGTTGCTGCCTTCGACAGCTGGCCTCCCACCCACCCTATTTTCCTTTGTTTTTTTTCTTCATTCCCTTCTATGCTTGATATATCTCTTCTTCTCCGTCTTTTGGTGCTCAGACGCACCCCTTTGACTTTCTCGATGAGATTCCTTATTTGGCGACTGAGGTCTTTGTTTTGAGCCCTTTTTGCTAGGTGAAATGTGGATGTGGGCGCGAAGAATAGCTTCACCCCCTTTTGGTTCTTTCTCTTCTCGTTATGATTCTCCGTTGGGTTTTGGTTTTAGGTTCCCGGTTTTGCAAGCTGCTCGACTTCTTCAGAGGTGGTCATGGCTCATTTTTTTGCCGGCTGAAGATAGTTGCTTTGTATCTTTATCTTCTTTTTTTTTCAGTCCATCAATCGTCAATGACTCTACAATTCTGACATGATGACCGTTTGATGGCTTTCTCGCTGCATTACTACACATATTTCATCTTTTGGTGACCTTTGAAACAACATACAGTCGAAGAATGATGTTGTTGGCTCTATTTGCTTCAGTTTTTCTTGTTGGTTTTGGAGGCTTGTTGAGTCTTCTCCTTTGTTGTATCTACATTTGTGTTGTCTTTTGGTTTTTCTCTCTGTTGTTGGTTCTTGTTGTTTGTTTATGTTTTTCTATGTTTGTTTTCTCTTATTGTTGTTCTGTTTGTTGTTTCTGTGATTGTTTTGGATCCCTTTTCCTTTTTCTTTGTATCTTTAGTTGTTTCAATGAAGTCGTCTACTATGTTAAAAAAAGTCAGAAAATTCAAATTACAAATTACTAGTACATAAAAATGACTACAGTTGTTCATGACGAGTGCTCATATTTTGGCATCGACATACAATAGTACATATATTGGTGATGATTGATAAAGTGCAAAAATAAAATGTGTTCCTCCTTAAAAGTTACTTGCATAAGGAAAGCTGAAAACCAATGTTATATCATTTTTATAGATGTTTTTGAGTTAATATCTAAGCAATTCAATTCAATTTAAAAATAGACATTGTTTCTCCCCCTACTTTTCAACACATATTTAATCACCTATATCATCATGAAACTGTACAACATAATCTAATTAGAAAAAAACTACCTTATTCAGAGAAAAGTCATAATATAATAAACTCCAAGATGAGAATTATGACTAATAAACTCTGAATCCCTAAATACATCATCTTTTGAACTAATGAACCTACCCTTAACATCATACACAGATTTCTTTTGAATGATTTCCCAAACTTTTTTTTATCCAAGATAAGGTTTATTAAGTCAAACCAGTTATACACTGAAACAAAGCCAAAAGGCCCATAAGGCAAATGGGTAACTAAGACCCAATACATAAAATGAGCAAAAGACCCAGGAAACAATCAGACAACCCTAGCCCTAGAAAAAAAACAAAGGTTGTTTGTTGGGATGAACAATCAATTGCAAATTGTCAATAGGGGTGGATTGGCAATTAAAAATTTTGTGGAAGCAAAAGAAAAATTGACACAAGAATTTAGAATGGTTTAACCTTCTCAATAAGGTTTACATCCACAACCTTAGCTATCCACACTAAGGATTTCTCAAATCCACTAGATTTGTTTTCCTTTTGAGGCTCAAGGAGATAACCTTACAACTCCCTTAAGGTTTATACCCCAAAACCTTAAGAACACTCACAAAGAAAATTACAAACTTAGCAAACTAAGAAAATCTCACAAAGGAAGAAAAGTTTGCACAATTAAGTTCACTCAACCCCAACACTTGAATAAAAAGATTACAATTGAGATCACTCAAGTGTGTTTACAAGATTTGACAATAAAAAGCTCAAAGATGTTGGATGTGTGCTTAAATGCTTTAGACTTGATGAATAGTTGTTGAAGAAGCTTTGGAGACTTGGTTTTATACCCCCTTATTGATTTCTAGCCGTTTGCGTAGTTGGGATATTGATTATAGCCCTTAGGCTGCATTTTTTCGGCAATAAATCTTGTCTGCCAACATTGGGTATCGGTACTTGAGAGCTCGTATCGGCACTGCCATAAGAAGAAAGAGTCATTGCAACAAAGGGGTATCGTTACGCGACCAGCCGTATCGATACAAATAGAAGATTTTACAAAAAGGTATTAGTACATTATGTATCGTATCGACACTGATTTTGCTCATTGGAATCTTTGGAAGTTTTAGTTAAAAGTCTGTATCAATACGCCTATAAGGGTATCGGTACGAGTAACTATTTTTCAAAAATTATGGTTCCAATAAATTGACAAGGCAACAGTCGACTCATTTAATGAAAGATTTGGAAAATATCTAACTCCCGTATCGGTACGCTATAGCCATTATGCACAAATCAGTTTTTTCAGTAGCAAAAAACCGTACAGATACACCATAGGCCGTATTTATACTCTTGTACCAAATTGGCTATTTTGAGTACCAAAACACTTAGAAAATATTTGGGGATTTAAGTTTTGACTTAAGGAAAATTTAAGTTCAAATGTCTGTCAATTTTGTGAGTAAATTGAGCATTTAAAATTTTATTCCTTTTTACAAATTAGTCCTTGTTATATCAAAATCAAATATGGGTTTAACAATCTCCCCTTTTTGATATAAAAAAACCAAAATAAATTTTTAGTTCACTCCCCTTTTCTTTAAGGCTAAAAGAAAGTTTGCTTTTGAAAACTTTGAAAAATTTTGAAAAAATTATGTCTCATTTTTCCCATTTTTGTTAAATCAAAATAAATAAGGCAAAATAAACACAAGTATAAAAGCATTTAACTCCAAAGATAATCAAACAACATAGACATTATAAATTCAAAGCATAATATTCAAGACATAAAATCCAACTTAAACTTAAAAACATAAACCAAAGCATAATAATGTCATAGGAAATATCAAAATAATTTTCATCATCAATACCCACATCTTCCATTCCCAAAAGATCGACATTTTTTTTAGAATCAAGACAAAATTTCTTTCCCATAACATAGGATTCAATATCTATGGTTTCGGTTTTCTCTCGATTTAAAATACACCGGGCATTTGAGTAGAAAATATGGACAAGATTTTTGTAAAGAATGTCAGATATGTTTAAAAGGTCATAAACTTCCATTGCCTCATTAAATTAAGATATCAAAAATTAAACTCATCAGAGAACATATAGGAATAATCAACAACTCGCTCACGACAAATTTTGTAAGTTTGAAATTGTTTAAAATAGTCCATAGCGTTGGGTATTTCAGCTCATTAAAACAATGAATAAAAGATAGTTAAGATTGGGTTTGGTACATTATTTTCGGGATTGGGATTGAAAGAGCTAGCACTCAAATCTTTTCTAGATCGCTTTTTGGGAGGCATGGTTAAAAACCTACAAAAATCAAACCACAAAAACATATGTATGCAAACACATAAAATTCAATTCAATAAGTCAATCCAATGATCAAGGTAGGATAAAAATCTATATTGTATAGTTTAAAATCATATACAAATATAAAGAAAAAATTTGGTAAATTTAAAACTTGAAAACTATAAAATAAAATATATGAGTATAGTAATATATTCGAATAAAAAATTTTCAGTTTTGAAAAAGTTTTTCTAAAATCTTTGAAAACATGGATATATACATCCTAAATATATAAATTTTAAATATAAAAGCTTTACAAATATAAAAGAATTCGAAAAATAAAGAAAGTAGGATTTTTACCTTGAGTATGGATGAATGGATGAATGAGGACATGATTTGCATAAGACTTGATAATTAAAGCTTGGGTTTGATGTTGAAAACAAAAGCCCACAAAGAGATTTGATAAATTTTGACAAAAAGTTGAGAGATTTGAGGGGTTTAAATAGAGTTTTCGGCTAGATTTTTAGGAACTTGTATTTGATTTGAATAAGGAAACCCTTATTTATGGCTCCAGCGAACACGCGCACCGATATGCACTTTATGCGTACCGACACCGCATACCAGTACGAGATAACCCCGCGCCGATCCTCGACTTGTATCGATACAGACTCAACTGTACCGAAACGCTGCCCTTGATACCCCGTATCGATACGTCTTTCCCCGTATCGATACCCTTTAACCAAATTGGACATATTTGGCTGCAAAGGACACAAAAATATGGTTTTACTTGAATCGAAATGCATGCTTATGATATGATATCATCATGAAAGGGCAAAAACAGATACATACTCCCCTAACAACATGAATAGATGCATATAGGAGCAAAATTACACAAACATGAATATCAACCAAATTCAAGCAAGTTTTAAGATCAAAACAAGGCTCTAAGGTTCAAGAAAGGCTAATAAGCCCTAACTCTCTCCTAAGAGTTCAAAAACGCTCTTTATCTAAAGGTTTGGTAAAGATATTAGCTAGTTGGTATAAGGTGTCTACATGTTCTAGAACAATATCATTTTTCAAGACATGACCTCTAATGAAATAATGTCTTATTTCTATATGCTTGGTTCTAGAATTTTGGATGAGATTCTTAGTGAGACAAATAGAACTAGTATTGTCACACTTCAAATGGATGGTACCTACATCAATTCCATAATCTAAGAGTTGTTGCTTCATCTAAATGACTTGAGCACAATAACTACCGGTCAAAATATATTCCACCTTGGTGGTAGATAGCGCTACGCTATTTTACTTCTTAGAAAACCATGATATCAACATGTTATCTAAGAATTGACAAGTACTGGAGGTACTCTTTCTATATATCTTACAACCTCCATAATCCGCATCCGAATAAGCATACATACTAAAGAATGGGTCTCTAGGATACCAAAGGCCTAAACAAAGAGTGTGTCTAAGGTATCTAAAGATTCTCTTAACGGCTTGTAGATGTGATTCTCTAGGACTAGCTTGAAATCTAGCACACAAGCAAACACTAAACATGATATTCGGTCTGCTTGCGGTAAGATAAAGCAAAGATCCTATCATAGATCTATAAAGCTTAAGATCAACACATTTACCTCCTTCATCTTTGCCAAGCTTTGTAGATGAGCTTATTGGAGTAGCTTGAGGTTTCACATTCTCCAAGTCAAACTTCTTAAGCATATTTTTGATGTACTTTGCTTGATTGATGAAGATGCCATCATTTCTTTGTTTGATTTGGAGTCCCAAAAAGAATGAGAGCTACCCATCATGCTTATTTCAAATTCACCTTGCATTAACTTAGCAAAATCTTGGCAAAGGGATTCATTAATAGAACCAAAAATAATATCATCAATATAAATTTGAACTCCTAAAATGTCTTTGCTTTTTCTTTCTATAAAGAGTGTAGCATCATTATTTCCTTTATCAAAACCTTTTTCAATTAGAAAATTTGACAATATTTCATACCAAGCTCTAAGAGCTTGTTTCAAACCATATAAAGCTTTTGAAAGTTTAAAAACATGGTTTGGATAATTAGGATCTTCAAAATCGGGTGGTTGTTCTACATACACTTCTTCATTTATAAAACCATTTAGAAAAGCAGTTTTAACATCCATTTGAAAAAGGTTTGAATTCATGATAGCATGCAAATGCAAACAACATCCTAATAGCTTCCATTCTAGCTACGGGTCCATAGGTTTCATCAAAATCAATTATTTCTTCTTGAGTGTAACCTTGAGCAACAAGTCTAGCCCTATTTCTCACTATGTTACCACTCTCATCTAGTTTGTTTCTAAAAACACATTTAGTACCTATAGTAGATTTATTACGAGGCCGATCAACCAATGTCCAAACTTTACTCCTCTCAAATTGATTTAACTCTTCTTGCATAGCCAATATCCAATAATCATCATTTAATGTTTCATTGATATTTTTAGGCTCTATGCATGAGATAAATACAACATAATTACATGTATTTCTAAGAGAGGATCTAGTGGTTACCCTTTTGGATGGATCACCCAAAATCTCACCACCTTTGACATAGTTGAACTCCCTTGGGTAGGTGACCTCCCTTTCCTCTAGAGACATGTCCTTCAAGGCTTCTAGAGGTGGATCTTGTGGTTCTTATTTTGGTGGAACTTCTTCTACCTTTGATAATTGTTATTCACCATCATTGGCATCCAAAATTCCTACATCATCATCATCACAAGTATCTTTCCTCGGATGGAGGTTATCATAAAAAACAAAATGTATACTCTTCAATCACTAAAGTTCTTTTGTTAAATACACGGTAGGCTTTAGAGTTTAAAGAGTAACCTAGAAAAATAGCTTCATCACTTTTTGTATAAAATTTGCCTAAATTGTCTTTTCTATTGTTTAAAACAAAACATTTGCATCCAAAAGGATGGAAATAGCTAATATTAGGCTTTTTATTTTTGAAAAGCTCATAAGGTGTTTTCTTTAAAATTAGTCAAACCATTACTCGGTTGACAAGATAACAAGTGGTATTTGTGGCTTCTGCCCAAAATTACTTAGGTAAATTGTTTTCACAAAGCATGGTTCTAGCCATTTCTTCTAAAGTTATGGCTAATCCCATTAGAGTTACAAAACTCTTCAAAACCAAGATTTTGAAATTCGGTTTCATGGTCACTCCTAACATGAGAAATAGAGTAACCAACATCATTAAGTTTGCTTTCGAAAATGTGATGAATTTTTCTAAAGCCTCATACTTGGTATTTAAAAATAGAACCCAATTAAATTTAGAGTAAGCATCAACTAAAACAAATGGATATTGTTTTACACCCAAGCTCATAGTTCTAATAGTGCCAAAAAGATCTATATGGATCAATTGTAAAACTCTACTTGTAGATACATCATTAATAGATTTAAAAGAAACTTTTTTGTGTTTACCTTTTGTACATGCATCATAAATTTTGTCAAGAGAAAACTTGAGTTTTGGCAAACCCTTTACTAGGTCATTTGAAATCAATTTTTCCAAAGCACTCATGCTTGTATGTCTTAGTTTTCTATGCCACAACCAAGAATCATGCTCATCTTTTGCAATAAAACATGCATTTGAAATATGAATGTCATCTAGATGCACCATGTAAATATTTCCTATTCAATGACCAATAAACCTAATTTGATTTGATGCAATGTCAATGATTTTGCAGCCATTTAAATTAAACATGACATTGAAACCTTTATCGCACAATTGACTTATGCTTAAAAAATTATGCTTAAGACCGTTGACATATAAAACATTTTCTATAAGAATAGAAGAGTGATTACCAATGGAACCAATTCCTTCAGTGCGGCCTTTGGAGTTGTCAGCGAAAGTCACTACTCCTATACTCTTTGGTTTTAGCTCCAAGAATCAACTCTTGTCACCGGTCATGTGTCTCGAGCATCCATTATCAAGGTACCATGAAATTGCACTTGAAGAATTGGCCTTGTAGCAATGCTCCCCTTACTAACATAGAATCGAGTCTTGATTTTTGGTACCCAAATTCTTTTGGGGTCCATGATAGCTCCCAAAATCTTGGTTCCCTTGAGAATCCAAGAAGCAATAGCATCAATGTTATTAGAAGTGACAAGTTCCTTAGGAACCCAAACACTCTTACCATAATAAGGTCTTTGGAAGCCTCTATTTTTGTGGCCATTAATGTTTCTTCTAACATGGTTGGGTTTTGAATAATTTCATTTTTCAAAACGAGGTGTCCCAGCCTTGTTCAAAAAAGCTTTAAGATCACCCACTTCCTTTTGGTGATCATCACAGACTCTTGAAAGTAGTTTATGCAAGTCTTGGTTTTTCTTTTCAAAATCCTTTTGTTTTTCTTGAATATCCACAACCTTACTTTCAAGTTCTATATTGGTTTTGGATAAAGAATTTTGGTTTTTCAAATCTGAAATTGTTTTCTTATTTTTCAAAAGTGATTCTTTATACTTCAAAACCATTTTGTCATAAACCTCTTGTGACTCATCATAAGCTTCTTGAAGCTCATCAAAAGTAAAATCAAAATTAGATGAGTTTGAGGTTACCTTAGGATCCTCTTCCAATGCCATGAGACAAAGATTAGCTACTTCTTGCTCCTCCTCACCGGACGAGTCCTCATCACTCCAAGTATCTACGTGTGCCTTGAGCTTCTTCTTCTTTTTATCAAGCTCTTCTTCTTTAGTTGGGGACAATCAAACTTGTAACGCCTTAGATTGGTACAGATGATTCGACCCGGTCTAAGATGCCATATTCGAGTCACATGAGCGACCCACAAATACAAATACGAAAAATTTAAAGTTTTTGAATAAACCAATGCAATTTAAAATCGAATTCAAAAACTGAAAAAAAACTCATACCAATATACAAAAAAATATAGCGACCTACATGCCCAAGTAGATATACAAGTATCGTACTCTGCAATTAAAGTTGTTAGAACTCCCTAAACCGATGTCAATATCAAGAACAAAGTTCAACCTACTAACTTACGGAGATTAATAATTTTAATGAGCTTGGGAGCCCAGTAATATAGAAATACCAAGATCAATAAATATAAATCAGGCCAGTACGAAAGATAAAAAATAAATGAAGCATAAATACAATGTAGAATAATTAAATCAATAAAACTATAAAGGGCAAAACCAAACTCGAGTCCCTCTACTCGAAAATGCCAAACATATAGAATAAAAAATGTAACACATACCTAAATCGTAGATATAATCGCAAAATGCCTTATATGAAGGCTAGTCGCAGAATGCCTGAATCGCATGCTATAATAATAAGCTCTAAATGCTCATGAGCCATCATCGGTATACTGAAACAGAATATATATAAGCCAGTGTCGTTGTACGAGCATCGAAATGAATTGCGTGCGTACGTACGGCATACATTTAAATACTAAATACTGAATATCAGAATTATGCACTCATAACTAGAATGATTAATCAAAGGTAATTTAGAATCATAAACCTCACAAGAGTAATTTAGAAATTTAGTAGACTAGCAGTAATTTAGTCACTCGGATCGAAATGTTATTTTGGTAATTGGCACTTAGAATGGTATTTTGGCCAATTGCAAACAATGATGTTTTAGACATTATAAAGGTTATTTTAGTCATTTTCAAGAAAAATGTCATTTTGTAATTTCACTCAATTACGAAAGCTTCGGACTAAAAAAGAATTTATTTAATTTCAGAGATTTCAAAGGGGAGAGTATGAATTATCGGCTTAGCCTGACAATTACAAAAGTCTTTGGTTGGTTCAGAAGGTCCTAACGATCAAAATAGGTCACAACTAATTATTCCAATATTTCGAGACTCATCTCAGAATATCGAATTTCTATACAGATATCGAATTCGAGCTAACCCAAAAGCCTAAAAATTAATTATAGTTGAAGGTTTCAAGGTATTGAAACCTTCCCATGAGCATTTCGATTTGTTTCGGGGAAAAGCTATTTAGTTTGCTAAATCAAATCCCAAAATCCTAAAACATAATACCAACCTTAAATTAGAGGTTCGACAGCCATTTATCAAACAAAAGAAGTTATTCATACACATATATCATGCATCAATTTATAATCTAATCAATCATACAAACCATATTTATACGAATTCAAAGAGGTATTTAAGTATTAATTTATTTCCAAGCAATTAATAATATTTTTTGAGTAAATTTCTCCGAGCTTTCAACATGCCATGTTCATTTGGTGCATTATCTGTTACCAATGAGACCTTGAACAATTATGAGAATAGATTAAAATAGTACCAATACACGAACAAACAATATAAACGCTAGCTAAAACTCACATTCCCGATGACACGAAGCTCGGATGAAAATTCCAACCGACCACCATCAAGATCTTCATGCCATCTAACTGTTGTCTAAAAATAATATGATCGAACTAAGGATGGATCTCTGATCAAAGTTCGATCGAATATATACAAAGCTTAAAACTATTTTTTCTCCGCCCGAACGCTCTGCCTCTCCTTCATCTCTCTATTTCGTTTTTGCCATCCCAAATCCTCCAAAGCAAGGCTTTTATAAGCCAATTAAAATTTTAATAAATATATTAAAGTAAAACAAAATTTGATGAATTGATGGGGTTGGTGGTGTCAGCCAAACCCTCGTCTCACGCAACATACACATATATATAATATAAAAACATTTATTTAAAATAACTTGATCAAAGGTTTTGGTTCGAGTATAAATAAATTTTGAATCTAAAAATTTGGGTCGTTACAGAACTTGATGTGTATAGACTTTTTGCACTCATAGCAAACGATTTGGTCCTTCACTTCCTCCTTAGGCTTTTTCTTGAAACCTTCCCTTCGTTGGAACTTCCTTCCACAATTGGATTTCATGAACTTTGTGAATTTCTTGGCTAGTATAACCATTTCTTCATCTTCTTCCTCACTTGAATCGCTCTTCTCTTGTGAGGCTTTGAGAGCATTTCTCATCTTCTTCTTCTTTACTTTGTTCTTATCTTCTTCTTTTCCTTCTCTTTCTCCTCTTATTTTCTTCCTTTCTTCATAATCTCATTAGTGAGAAGAGACCCTAAAAGAGCATCAAGCTTCAAGGTCTTGAGATTCTTGGCTTCGATGATAGCGATCTCCTTTGGGTCCCATAACTCGGGAAGATAGTAAATAAGCTTCCGAACAAGCTTGTTGTTGACTGACTAATGCTTGGCAAAAGATTGATGGTTCAGTGTAATAATGCAAGTAAATAATGCCAAGAGTAGGTCTTTTTGCATACAAGTATACACGGTTAGCAAGTAATATAGAAGTAAGTTGAGTATCATATCCACAGGGATTGTCCAAGAATTAAAAAGCCACGGTAGTTACTTGTGAATTGGAACAAATAAGTTTACGATTGGTTTTGGATTTTACTTAAGAAAATGATTAAAGAAGAATGAAGTAAGAATTCAGGCAGATTGGCAAACACTTGTGTCAAGACGATTGATGAGCTTTGCAAGGGATGTTTCGGTTTCATGTTAGAGATGACACCAATTAATAATGTTCAACCTTGGTTTTATTGCTGAGCAGATTTTAAATTAGCATTGCCTCCGTCGATGGCAATCATCTAAGTTAATTACATTTAACACCTATATGTCTATAGTGTTGTTTTCCAATAGTTAATTACATTTAACTCCTAAGGGGTAAATTCACTTCAGAAGTAAGCTCATCTACTTGAACATCTTCTATCGAAGTTTCTCTCCTTAGTATTTGGCAATTAGTCCTTATATCCTAAGTCTGTTGAGATATTAGGGGATAATGAGCATTCAATGCCAACTATCGTATAACATAAAATATGATAAACTCAAGTGCAAGCAAAATAAACAATAATGCCAAGGTATTCAATTATTAAAAACTTAAACTAAGCGTTCATCGCAAACACCCATATCCAACTTAAAAGATTAGTTCATGGCTGGGGAAACCAACAAAATATTATTGTTTTTAAACACCATTATCAACATCAGAATTAAATTTAAAAGAAATAGACTAAAGAAGTAGATCCGTCGATGCATCCCTTCAATGGCTCTAAAGCTCTTGGCTAGACTGCCTGGTTGAACCTTGGTTTGCCTCTACCCTTACTTTCTCCTCATGGCGCATCTCGCTTGCTCAATTGATGGATTTCTTTATATAGATGCTCGTGGAAACCCTAATTAGGGTTAGGTTTTTAAAAGTTTGTTACGCACCATAATATGCGTGTTATCTTTTTTTTGAATTAGGGCTAACTTGGCTCTAACTCACGGCTATTTGATCGGGCATCGGACTTCCTTCTTTTGCCAACAGAGTTTGGCATTCTTCCTTTCTGCTTTTTACCAACTGTGCTCGACATTTCTCTTCTACTGGCAAAATGTACAAATATGTACCCAAAGTCAAGCAATAGTATGGCAATATATGCGTGAAAAGTAGATCTTTTGAGGAGTTAACATTCCCCCAAACCTAGCTCATTGTTTGTCCTCAAGTAATGCAACTAAAAACTATAAAATAAAGTAAAGTAAAGTAAGTACCTCGGCAAAAGTTTTTTGATTAGCAACACAAGCTAGCAAGTAGAATTTGGCCCTAGTTCAGATCTCATAGCAGTAATGCCAATAGATCAGCAAATTCAAGTGCAGTAATATAACTCTAACCTAAGGTCTTGAAGTGTGCATGAAATGTATGTGGTTTGCATCAAGGATCCTTCAACTCCTTAGTGAAACTTTACTATCCAAAATCAAAAAACATTTTTTTTATTTTTTATTTATTTATTCACTAAGGGTTTCTTTTTTTGGCATTAAATTTAGGTTTGCGTCATAATGCTATTTGGTGTGAGAAGAAAGAGGGAGCATACCACGAACCCCATGTTAATCCAGACTTCATCACTAAGCTAACCCATTACACTCATACCCCAAATATTTTGTTGGCCTGAGAACTAAGAGGGAGCAAACCACGAAGTCCCAAGTTACTTATTGTCTCTAAGGTAGATGAATGTTCTAAAAAGTTTTAGTCTTTGCAAAACATTGTTGCCTTATTCTTTACTTTTACCCTGGCATTTTTTTATTCTGAGTTCAGCTTCAAAAATCCTAAGTTTGTCTTAGGAACTAGATACATACTACGTGTTTGAATGAGATTAAATTTCCCTAAGTTAGACATCAATTACCAAGTAAGTTGGCATTACTAAATCCACTAGCTCATGCTAAACTAGAGATTCTAATTTCATCATTGAACAGGGCATACTAGTGCAAAATCTACCTATGCTAGCAATATGTTGGCAAAATTATCAGTTCAAAATCAAGTCGTGGCAAGAAAAAATTTAATGGTCTGGTATGCATGGTTCTACCTAATCTATATGGCAATAGCAGAATGCAAATAGAAACATAAAAATGAATGTCATGGCAATAAATGTGAGGCAACACTCCCCAAACTAAAGGTATGCATTTTCCTCAATGCATGAGAACACATATATACAAATGTAATGTATGAAAAATATGGAACTAAAGATTTAAGTGATGAGGACTCCCCTTCAGAATGCTCTAGGTGAGAGACGCGTGTCTTTCTTTTGATGGAGCTCTCTCGATTTGGTGCCAACGACTTCTTTCGTTTAAGTTGTGGCTTCAGGGCAGCAATAGAAGCCTTTACTTCTTGCAAGACCTCTTTAATTATCCTTGTCGGCTCAGACGCAATAGGAGCAACATGTGCAGCTGAAGAGGCTAGAGCCACTAGTGGCAAATCAGTGTTGACAGGCACGTCATCATCAGACTCATACTGAGTCTTGGTTCTAGCAGAATCTACGTGGGCAGGTGATACTGGTACTGTGGCATCAAATTGCTGGGTTAGAGTATGGGCAGAATGAGGGATGACTGGCATTCTTTTTAGCACATAGAGCTCAGTTGGGAACTATTGTTAAGGTGGCAAATGACTGGTGGAAATGCCCTCAAGAGTCATTCTCGGGGCTCGGTCTCTAGCTCCAATATATTGCTAGAGTACCAAGTTTTGTTCACCAACTTTCTCTAAATTTTGCAGAAGAAGTTTCTGGCGTTGATAGATCTGGGAAAGTAATGCCATCACATCAGCTGACATTTGTGTGGTAGGTTTTGCCTTAGGTGTCTTGGCAGTAGATACTAGCTGGGCAGCTTTTCCCTTGTCCTTCTTTCGTATCTCCCTGGAAATCAATTACCCCCAAAGAGCCAGAGTGATAACTCCATTCCATTGCTGGATGTTGTCGGAGTCAAGCGTGGGAATATTATGCTGAATACGGATGGTGAAAATAATGGAAGGGAAAATCAAACTACCGTAATTACGGTCGACACACTTGTAAGTCTCGTCAATAATAAGCCAGCCGATATTAATCTTTCTCTCAGTCATGATAGAGTGAAGTAATGTCATCCTGTCCTTTAAAACTATTTCATTATGAGTGGTTGGCATTATACGGGCTTTAAGGAAATAGTTCCACCTCTGTGGTTGTGGTCTTAATGCCAACCTCTTCATAGTCTTTTTACCATTGGAGAAAATATTTCACTTTGTGCTTGGCTCGCACAAATCCTTCAAGAAAAACTGGCGCTTGGCCTCATTAATAGATTCGGCAAATATCGAGTGCTCCTTCCCTGCACTATCCAACTTGAACATCTGGTTAATATATCCCTTATTAAACTGAACACACTGACCTCCTACGAACACAAAAGACGAGGCCTTTGTGGTAAGATAGGCATAAAACTCTCGAACAATGTTTGAGTGGACCATCTCCTGATGAAGGCAAAAAGTATCCTATTTGTGTTTCTTGACGATGGCATCTACCACTGCCGAGTACCCCATGTTAGGATCGTCCTTAAATTTGAACCCTTTTTTATAGAAAAAGGTTCGCACCGAGTAATTCTCTTCATACTTCTTTTTTGTCTCATCGTTGAAGTAGATTTAGGGCAGGGCTGATGAAGATGCCATTGAAGAATGTTGAGAAAAAGGGTTAATCGATATAGATGATGAAAGGATTTTTGGTCCTTGCTTGTTTCTTGTTGGCTTGAAAGAAAGGGAAGAGTTCTTGTTTAAGGAGGAAATAAGAATTCAATAGGGTTCAATGAGGCGGTTGGGATGGCTTAAAGTGGAGTTAGTGGGAATAATGGTGAGTTTGGGCAGTTAAAATGTGTGAGAAAGTGAGATAATGATGATTTTGGGTGAGTGAGAGAGTGACGGCACGTGAAATGGGGTATGGCTAAAAATATAGGTTAAAATTTCAAACCTTGAAATTTCAAATAGGGTGGTAACTATTAAGGTTTTCCCGCTTAACAAATTTTGATCTCGCTTGGGCCTGATCTTGAATAGGGTCCACGTGTTGCGATGATGTGTCTCCGAATGCCAGCCTGCCATGGCATTAAACCTTGGCAAAATTACCTGCACTAATATTCACAAAACCTTTTAAAATAGAAAAACAAAAACTAAAATAATTAAACTAAAGTACAAAAAGAAAATAGTTATCCTAACTATTTACAAGGATTAAACTGAGATGGCAAACTTACTGAATCTCCGCAAGGAGAATGGTCTCATTGGCATTTCTCTAACTTCCTTCCCAATAATGCTTCAATCTCTGGCCATTTAATTTGAAAGCTGTCCCCATTTTTAAATCATTGATGTCTACTGCTCTATGAGCGTAAGGCTTGACAACTTCAAAGGGTCCTGACCACCTGGATTTAAGTTTACATGGGAACAACTTAAGCCTCAAATTGAACAATATAACTTTTTGCCCAACTTTAAACTGTCTTGGCAATATTCTATTGTCATGCCACCTCTTTGTTTTTTCTTTATAAAGCTTGGAATTTTCATAAGCTTGTGCTCTAAACTCCCCTAACTCATTCAAGTCTAACAGACGCTTCTCACTTGCAGCCCTCTATTCTATATTCAATCGCTTGGTTGCCCAATAAGCTCGATGCTCTAATTCCACCGGAAGATGGCATGATTTCCCAAACACAGGCTTATATGGGAAAGTCCCTAATTGTGTTTTGAAAGTTGTTCTGCATGACCACAAGAAATCATCTAGCCTCAATGACCAGTCATTCTGAGTTGGGTTCACGGTTTTCTCTAAAATGTTCTTTATCTCATTGTTTGAAATTTATGCCTAGCTATTTGTTTGAAGATGGTAGGTAGTGGCAATTCTTTGCTGGATTTTGTATTTGCACAGAGCTTTAGTGACTAAATGACAATTAAAATGGGTACCTTCATCATGTATAATGGCTCTGGGGGCACTGAATCTGGTAAAGATATGCTTGTGTAGGAACTTGGCAACTGCTTTGGCATCATTTTTTGGAAGAGCAATGGTTTCAACCTACTTCAAGACATAATCTACTGCCACGAGTATGTATAAATTGCCAAACGATGAGGGAAAAGTACCCATAAAGTTTATCCCCCACACATCAAATAGCTCAACAGGCATGATATTTTGAAGTGGTAGTTGATGTCTACTAGAAATGTTTACAGTTCATTGGCACATGTTACATGACTTGGAAAAATAATGGGCGTCATTGAATAACGTTATCCAGAAGAATCCTAACTGTAACACTTTGGTTGTTGTCTTTATTCTGGCAAAATAACCTCTAAATGGTGCTGCATAGCAGGGCTGAAGAATGTTTTGTTGCCCATCCTCTGGCACACAACGTCGAATGACTTGGTCAGCACACTGTTTGAACAAGAACATCTTATCCTAATAGTATTGGCAGATATTTATTAGAAATTACTTTCTAGCATTACTTGACTAGTCTGGTGGCATTATATTCCTGACTAGGTAGTGGATTATGCCAATATACCATGGAATGACAATGGTCACAAGTAACTATTCATCAGAGAAATCATCTCTAATCACTACAGTGTTGTCGTTCTCATGGTGGTTCTCTAAATGAGATAAATGATCAGCTACCAAGTTTTCATACCCATTCTTATCTCGGATTTCAATATCAAACTCCTATAACAAAAGTGTCCATCGGATCAATTTGGGCTTGGCATCAGTTTTGGCCATGAGGTTTTTGATTGTCGAGTGGTCTATGTATACCACAACTTTACTACCCACAAGGTAAGATCTGAATTTTTCAAATGCAAAGACAAATACAAGAAATTCCTTCTCAGTTGTTGTGTAGTTAAGTTAGGCTTCATTCAATGTTTGGCTGACATAATATACGGTATGGAAAGTTTTGCCACACTTTTGTCCTAACACAGCTCCAACAGCATAGTCACTAGAATCGCACATAAGCTCGAATGACGTATGCCAATATGGTGCCATGACTATAGGGGCATTGACTAACCTATCTCTTAATTCTTGAAAATCTTTCAAACAAGAATCATCAAACGCAAAAGTGGTATTTTGTTCCAAAAGTAAGCATAAAGGTTTAGAAAATTTTGAAAAATTCTTAATAAAATGACGATAAAAATTGTATGTCCCAAGAAACTTCTAATACCTTTGACACTGGTGGGTGGTGGCAATTGTTTGATTAACTTTACCTTATCTACTTTCAGTCCCTTCTTGGTCACTTTGTACCCGAGAACAATTCCCTCCGTCACCATGAAGTAGCATTTTCCGAATTCAGGACCAGGTTGGTTTCAATGCATCTTCGCAGAACAAGTTCCAAACTATAAAGGCATTCCTCGAAACTTTTTTTAAAGAATGAGAAGTTATCCATGAAGACTTCTAAGTTATTCTAGGTCATATTTGAAAAAATAGACATCATGCAACGCTGAAACATTGTTGGGGCAATACACAATCCAAAGGGCATCTTTCTGAAGGCAAATGTCCCATATGGATAGGTAAATGTAGTCTTCTCCTGATCTTCTAAAGCAATAACTATTTAAAGTAATAAAATACCTTCCCTGCTAGTTTGTCTAACATTTGAATGATGAAGGTCAGCAGGAAATGATCCTTTTGTGTGGCATTATTTAGTTTTTTGTAGTCCATGCACAACCTCCAGACCGCCACAGTCTTCGAAGGGATCAGTTTATTCTTGTTGTTTTAAACCACTGTCATTCCACCCTTTTTTGGCACACACTGTAACAGGCTAACCCACGAGCTATTAGAGATAAGATAAATTATCCCAGCATCCAACCATTTTATGACTTATTTCTTAACTACCTTATTCATGTTGGGATTCAATCTTTTCTGGGCCTCGATTTTTTGCCATGATAATCTTCCAGAATAATTTTATGCATACAAATCGTTGAGATTATCCCTCGAATATCAGCTAAGGTCTACCTCAGGCCTTACTTATAATTGCCTAATATCTCCAGTAACCTTTCCTCCTGGTCGTCAATCAAATCAGTAGCTGTGATCACCGGCAAAGTGGACTCGTCTCCCAAGTACGTATATTTAAGGTGACTTGGCAATGGTTTCAGTTCCAAGTTCGGCGGCTCCTCAATGGATGGCCTTGGTGCTCTGATCTCTCTACAAGCCAACTCAAGTGACTCAGGTCTCCCATAATAACCCATGACTTCATTCAACATGGTTGGTTCTTCTGATTCTTCACTCGTCATATCTTCATCATCCATTTCTATGGTATCAGCATCTGTGCTTTGGAAAAACTGTGTTATATCCACATTGAGGATAGATTTCATCAGTTCAACAGCTCAGCATTCGTCAGGTTCATCTACACACTTAAGAGCTCAAGATACGTTAAACGTAACCTGCTAGTCATTCATATGCATAGTAAGCTCACCTTTTTATCATCAATTAAGGTCCTACCCGTGGCAAGAAATGGTCTTCCCAAAATTATTGGGATATCAATATCAGCCTCATATTCTAAAATAATAAAATCAGCTGAGAATATAAATTCATCTACCTTTACCAATACGTCATCAATCTTACTCTTAAGATGTGTATAAGATCAATCTGACAGCTGAAGTGTTATTGTAGTAGGCCTTGCTTCTCCAATACTAAGTTTCTTGAAGACTGACATTGGCATTAGATTGATGCTGGCGCCCAAGTCATATAATTCTTTACCCATGAATTTATTGCCAATCGTCTAGAAAATAGTGAAACTCACAGGATCTTTTAATTTTGTGGCATTCTATTGGTTATCATTGTACTGCATCATTCAGTAAATCTTAAAATCACCCAACTTTCTCTTTTTGGACAAGATGTCCTTCATGAATTTGACGTAGCTGGGCATTTGTTCGAGAGCTTTTAGTAATGGTATATTAATCTGCAGTTGTTTAAGGACTTCCAAAAGGTGATTAAACTGCTAATCTTGTTTGTGTTTTTGAAGCTTCTATGGAAAATGTGGTGTTGGTTAGGCAAATGTTGGCTCCACTGGTTTTGCCGAGGTGGTGTTGGCATTAGATTGAGGTCTGGCATTGTTAGTGCTTGATTCTTTTTTCTTAGCTTTCTTGGGTTCTTCTGCTGGCACTGACTTATCTTCTTAGCAAACAATTGGTTGTTTGACATGTTATTCAGCCTCTATTTGCTTGCCACTTTAGAGCGTGACTACTTTGCATTATTCTCTCTTTTTTGCAGAGCATCCTCTGTATCACTTGGCAAAGTTCCTTGAGGTCTGTTACTGAGTGCATTGGCAATCTGTCCTAGCTGGACCTCTAAGTTTCACATAGATGCTGCTAAACTCTAGACAGTTGCATTATTTTGCTCTATATACTCTATTAAAGTATTCCCCTGGGTAGATCTCTAACCTGGATGGAAATTGTTTTGTGCTCTCTGTGGCATCGCATTCTGGTTGAAGCCTGGCGGTGCATTGGTGTTTTGACGTTGGGCATTAAATTGGTTACCTCATTGATTCTCCCATGAAAAGTTTGGATGCTGCTTCTATCTTGCATTATAAGTATTAGAATATGGGTTAATATTACGATTGTAATTGCCAACGAAATTCGCCACTTCTGGGTTTACTGGGCAGTCCTCTACATTGTGATCTTCTCCACAAATAGTGTAAAATGGTTCCAACGCCTTCACTTCTCGAACTTTAGTAGGCTTTTGTATTGCCTTCACTATATTAGTGAGGTTGGAAATTCGAGCATTGACGGATGATAGTGTATCAAGATCTAATTTTCCAGCGACTTTGTCTCATTTCCCAATTTGGCAGTAAGGTATTGGAGATCATTGGTGGCAATCCTCTCAAGGATGTCATATGCCTTTGTGTAATTATTGTCTAGTAACGAACCGTTTGCCGATTAACAACAGTCATGGCATGAGCATTAAGTCCGTTATAAATGGTCTCCATTTGGGTCCAAGTAGAAAATTCATGCATAGGGCATCTCCTCAACAGGTTATTGAATCTCTCTCAGGCATCATACAGAGTCTCGTCATCAGCCTGCCTAAAAGTAATGATTTCACTCCGTAGCTTGGCATTAAGTTTAGGTGGTTGGAATCTCAGAAAAAACTTTTGGCATAATTCTGCCCACGAAGTAACTAAACCAGGTGGAAAATAACTTAGCCACAATTTGCACTATCTCTCAGAGAGAATAAGAATAGTCTCAGCTTCACTATCTCTTCAGTTACACCAGGTTGTTGAAATAGTTGGCAAACCTCTATGAATTTCTTCAAGTGTTGCCTTGGATCTCTAGTAGGTTCTCTATCAAATTGACTTATATTCAATAATATCTAAATCATTACCGGTTTAAGTTCAAAATTAGTTGTATTTACCTCTAGACCAATCAATCCTGGCATCAAATTATCCATGTTTGGTGCCAAATATTCTTTGATATATTATTCTTTATGTATTTATACAACAACAGCAGGAGCGGGCGGTTTACCATCATGTATTACAGGATTTTTTTGACTGTTCAGGACACTATCTACTCCATCATTTCCATTATGAGTTATTTTTCGACATTCTATTTTTATTCTGTGTAGGGTTCTTTCAATCTCCGAATCGCATAATAAATCTTTATTCGTAGTGCGGCTCCTGGTCATACACCAAATGAAACAAAATAAATAAAATAAACAAAAACAAGCAAAAATGAAAACAATTAATCCCGTTGCAATCCCCAGCAACGACGCTAAAAACTTGTCAACTGACTAATGTTTGGCAAAAAATTGATGGTTCAGTGTAATAATGCAAGTAAATAATGCCAATGATAGATCTTTTTGCGTGCAAGTATACACGGTTAGCAAGTAATATACAAGTAAGTTGAGTATCGTATCTACAACGATTATTCAGAAATTAAAAAGCCACGATAGTTACTTGTGAATTGGAACAAATGAGTTGATGATTGATTTCAGATTTTACTTAAGAAAATGATTAAAGAATAATGAAGTAAGAATTTAGGCAGATTGGCAAACACATGTGTCAAGATGATTGATGAGCTTGGCAAGGGATGTTTGGATTTCACGCTAGCGATGACAGCAATTAAAAATGTTCAACCTTGGTTTTATTGATGCGCAGATTTTAAATTCCATCGATGGCATTCCTCTAAGTTAATTAGATTTAACACATATATGTTCATAGTGGTGTTTTCCAATAATTAACCTAGCAAAGTTTTAATCTTTACTCCTAAGGGGTAGATTCACTTCAGAAATAAGCTCATCTATTTGAACATCTTCTGTCGAAGTTTCTTTCCTTAGTATTTGGCAATTAGTCCTTATCTCCTAAGTCAATTAAGATATTATGGGATAATGAGCATTCAATTCCAACTGCTGTATGGCATAAAATATGATAAACTTAAGCGCAAGCAAAATAAAAAATAATGCCAAGGTATTCAATTATTAAAAACCTAAACTAACCGTTCATCGCAAACACCTCTAGCCAACTTAAAAGATTAGTTCATGGCTGGGAAAACCAACAAAATATTATCGTTTTTAAACATCATCATCAACATCAGAATTAAATCTAAGAGAAATAGACTAAAGAAGAAGATTCATCAATGCAATCCTTCAATGGCTCTAAAGCTCTTAGGTAGACTACTTGGTTGAACCTTGGTTTTCCTCTACCCTCACTTTCTCCTTACGGCGCAACACCATTACTCAATCGATAGACTTCTTTATATAGGTGCTCATGGAAACCCTAATTAGGGTTAGGTTTTTGAAAGTTTGTTACGCACCATTGTAGACGCGCTATCTTCTTTTTGAATTAGGGCTGACCTGGCTTTAACTCACAGCTGTTTGACCGTGCATCAGACTTCCTTGTTTTGCCAACCGAGCTTGACATTCTTTCTTCTTACTCTTTGCCAACTGCACTCGGCATTTCTCTTCTGCTCTACCTACTCCTGACCTGCCAAACCTACTCACCACAGTAAGAAAATATCCCTCACGTTGGCAAAGAAAATTGTACACTCATTAACTTCTAGATGTAAATGCATGAATCTACTGGCAAAATACACAAATATGTACCCAAAGTCAAGCAATAACATGGTAATATATGCGTGAAAAGTAGATCTTTTGAGGAGTTAACACTTATCTTCCGGAATGATTTCTATATAGCCTTTAAACCCGTTAACGATAACGAAAAATCGATCGAACATCTTGGTGATGTCTTTATCCAGTTCCATTTTGAAGTTCTCATGGCTATGATTTAGAAGTCCGATTTTGGTCTCCTTGACTTCATTGGTGCCCTCATAAATAACTTCTAGCCTGTCCTATATCTCTTTCGCACTTGTGCAAGAAAACATCTTAGAGTATTCGTTCGGTCCAAGAGAACAAAAGAGAATATGCATGGCTTTGTCATTGATTTGCAATTTCCTCCGATCTTCATCGGTGTATTCTTGCCTTGTCTTGGGGATGAACCGATCTCTTTCTTCCTTCATTGGAATAGACAGTCTATCTTCCAATACATCCTAAAGGAGGTAGTCATTGAATTTGATGAAGAGCCACAGTCTATTCTTCTAATAGGGATAGTTTACCCCCATTGAAATAAGGCGGTTTGGAGATAGATTATGATTCCTTGAAGTGTTGTACGGAGGTAGAGGCCATGGCTTAAATTATTGATTGATTGTACACCGCTAGAATCTACTCAAGAGGATGTGAAGCCTTCCAATAAGTATAGCTATGATACCAATTGTTGGGATGAACAATCAATTGCAAATGGCCAATAGGAGGTGAATTGACAATTAAAATTTTTGTGAAAGCAAAAGAAAAATTGAAACAAAAATTTAGAGTAGTTCAACCTTCTCAATAAGGTTTACATCTACTACCTTAGCTATCCACACTAAGGATTTCTCAAATCCACTAGATTTGTTTTTCTTTTAAGGCTCAAGGAGATAACCTTACAACTCCCTTAAGATTTATACCCCCAAAGCCTTAAGAACACTCACAAAGAAAATTGCAAACTTAGCAAAATAAGAAAACCTATCAAAGGAAAAAAAAGTTTGCACAATTAAGGTTCACTCAACCACAAAACTTGAATTAAAAGATTACAATTGAGATCACCCAAGTTGGTTTACAATAGTTGACAATAAAAAGCTCAAGATGTTGGATGTGTGCTTGAATGCTTTAGACCTGATGGATAGTTGTCGAAGAAGCTGTGGAGACTTGATTTTATACCCCCTCGTTGATTTCTAGTTGTTTGGGCAGTTGTGATATTGATTATAGCCGTTGGGCTGTATTTTTCCCACAATAAATGCTTTCTGCCAATACTGGGTATTGGTACTATAGAGCTTGTATCGGTACATGTCATAAGAAGAAAGAGTTGTTGCAACAAAGGGGTATCGATACGCGACCAACAGTATCGATATAGAGTGAAGATTTTACAAAGGGTATCGGTACGTTCTGTACCATATCGATATCAATTTTGCTCACTGGAATCCTTGGAAGTTTTGATTAAAAGTCTGTATCGATACGCCTATAAGGGTATCGATACGATTAACCATTTTTCAAAAATTATGGTTCCAATAAACTAACAAGGTAACGGTCGACTCATTAATGAAAGATTTGGAAAATCTTTAACCCCCGTATCAGTACGCTAAAGGTCGTACCGAAACTCGGATGCAAATTGGTTTACAGTTTCAAAATAGCATACCAATACGCCTGAGGTCGTATCGATACCCTATAGCCATTATGCACAAATCAATTTTTTAGTAGCGAAAAACCGTACCGATACACCATAGGTCGTATCAGTACTCTTGTACCAAATTGGCTATTTTGAGTACCAAAACACTTAGAAAATATTTGGAGATTTAAGTTTTGACTTACGAAAAAATTAAGTTTAAATGCATGTCAATTTTGTGAGTAAATTGAGTATTTAAAAATTTATTTCTTTTTACAAATTAGTCCTTGTTATATCAAAATTAAATATGAGTTTAACACTAGTGGCAACAAAAATTTTCTTGGCGGAGAACTGACAACGAAAGTCTAGACCAACGAATGGTCTACCAAACGAGAAGATTTAAGTTGTCGGGATGTCTGATGGGTGTTCCAAAGGTCCAGGCTGACGAAGACGACAAAAAAATGCCACAGTGGTCATAAAATCAAGTCTTACTCCCTTCTCAATGGAACTGTCATCGAAGTAACCAATAAACATTGAGAAGAAATCTTTGGGAGAATTAGAACCATTGAGGCCCTACCACCGACGACAATAGAAAGAGGAGAGGGCGAAACTCAGACTCACGAGTGAGAAAAAATCATTGTTCCTGCAAACAAAAAAGGCAAGCAAAACCAAAAAACTAAAATCAGAGGAAAATTAAGGAAGAGAAAACATAGGCCAAGAAAAAGCTTTCCGCCTAGACCTTCACAACCCAAGCCACCATGGAGGGTTCATCTTCCTCTACGCAAAAACGAGCTCGAGTCTGGATGTGATCATCAAAGAAAGAAAATCTCATCAAATCGATCATAGGGGATACAGCTGAGCAAAACATAAAATAAAAGAGAAAAAGAGAGCCGAAACAATAAACAAATGAGAGGGAAAGGTCAAGAAAAACCAGTCGTCATCAGTCAGGGGGCAGCTGACCTCACAACAAAAAGAAGAAAAAATAAATAAATTTTCTCTAGTAGAGGAAAGGCAGATTGTCTAGGTGATGAGAGAGATTAAACTTAAGAAACATCATACTTCGAAATATCATATAGGGGTGCTTACTCATTTTGGTTCTAGTAAAGATATTTATCATTTTACTAGTTGTTAAAATAATGTTTTAAAGAATTTTTTTAATAGTGAGTTACGTGACTCACCAGACATACAAGTAGATTCGCCATGATCACAATAATATATATGGAACGTACAAAATGTACATTAATAAATGCTTCAAATATGTCTATATAATAGTATGAAACTATCTTTGATAACTAAAGCGGACAAAAACAAAGATTTAAGAGGTGAAACTTTGTCATGTTTATATCATATTTAAGTTGCAGGTATAATCTTTAAACCCCCTAGCCTTTTAAACTTCTATTTTTTTAGTAATAAACTTTTAAATTTTGATACTTTGATCTTAATTTAAATAATATAATGATGTTAGAATTAAATTATATCGATCCTAACTCAACCGATATATTGATAATATGATTAAATAACATTAACTAAAATAAATTAAATCGAAGAACATAAACTAAACCTACAAACTACATAATTTCAGTAAATTTAGTTTGATTGTTGAAGGATACTAGCACGGACAAATTGTCTTTAGGGCCCAAAGGTGTACGAGCCCTTGTTATAAATCTCAAATATATGATAAATTTTAATTTAATAGTAATTCGGCTCATGTAAAAAAAGTATATAAATTAAGAAATACAATGACTTATTAGATATTTAATCAAGCATGAGTTGAACTAAAGAAATATGGGTATGTGCTCTCAAATTTTTTAGTCTAATAACAATTTAGGTCCCTATAAATTTAGAAATTAGACAAATTAGACTTTGTCCTCGGAATTTTGAGCTTAAATACTTAATAAATCATTTTGTTTTTGAAATTCGATATTTGAACTTCTTTCGATGTTTTATCATGGCTTCGTATACTAGTCTCCTTATTCGTTCCAGCCTTCAAAAGTTGAGACGGTATTATGGTTATTTAGGTCTACGACTATTCCATTCCCCTACTTTTTGCCTTGTTTTAGTTGGCCTATAGACACTGAAAAACTTTGAACCGTAATGCATAAATAATTTTTCCCATTCTTCTTTTCTTTTCCTTGTTTGGACTGTGTGAAAGAGAAAAGAACGAAAATTCAAAGAAATTGGAAGGGGGAAATGAAAAGGAATTTTTGTTGGTGGTATGGTAGTTCAGTGGTGAGGGTTGATGATAGGTCAGACGAGGAAGATAAGATTTTCAAAATTTTCACAGATGTTTTATTAAGGATCAAATTAATGTTTTAACTTCTTGTATTGTACCAAAAAAACTAGTCTTTCTATTTGCTATAAAAATTAAATAAGTAAAGTATGTAGACTTACTGTTATTGACTAATGATTAGTGGCAGATATTGATAATACAGTTTGAGATCTATTTAATTTTTTCTAAAAAAAATTGGGTGTTGATTAAAATATTCAAAAATTTTGATGGTTATAATTTAAATTTTTCAAAAAATTGAGTGTTTAAATAAAAAAATCAAAAATATCGAGGCTTGATGAGAACTTTTAAAATAGCTAGGAGGGAACACAATTAAAAATATTCAAAAATTTTGAAATATAATAAGGATTTCTAAAATCTTTAAAGGGGCTAAATTAAACTTTTTAAAAAGTTAAAGGGCTAAACATGAAATTTTCCAAAATTTAGGGGGACAGCCCTGTAGCCTCAATCTAAAATAGAAATCATATGTCTTTTTTGGAGACTCTATTTATCCCCACACTAAAAAATTAGATTTAAGGTTTATGGTTAAGGTTTAAAATTATGGTTTATGATTAGAGTTTAAGAAATTTATGATATGGTGTATTTTTAGGGTTTTGAAGTTTAAGTTTTAAGATTTAAAATTTAAGTTAGGATTTTAAATTTGATTTTTTTAATGTTAGGATAAAAAGGCACCGAATATGATTTTTGTCCACCAATCCATTACAGTCCGGGTTTGCTAATGATGCAGCATGCAGGCATGCAGCTGGGATGTCAAATTTTGGGGACACCAAAACAGGCGATAGAAACAATGTTCCAAGAAGACCATGAAGAAGAAGTTGGGAAGCTAGCCGTTCGCCTTGCCAGCGCGGTGGTTCTTCCAATGGTGTTAAAATCAGCCCTGGAGCTGAACATCCTCGACACAATCTCAGCCGCCGGTGACGGCGCGTTTCTATCACCTTCCCAGATCGCCAGTAGCCTTCCCACCA
Source organism: Hibiscus mutabilis (assembly GCA_019671005.1). NCBI lineage: Eukaryota > Viridiplantae > Streptophyta > Magnoliopsida > Malvales > Malvaceae > Hibiscus > Hibiscus mutabilis. Next base: position 20,739,410 of record CM033713.1, on the reverse strand, counting down.
AGAATCCCGATTCACCACTGGTACTAGATCGAATGCTACGCCTGCTGGCTAGCTATTCCATTCTCAAATGCTCTGCAAATACAAAGGAAACCGGAGAAGTTGAAACACTGTACGGTGCAGGGCCACTGTGCAGATTCCTTGTCAAAAATCAAGATGGAGGGTCGATTACTCCTCTCTTTTTGTTGCACCATGACAAAGTCTTCATGGAAAGCTGGTAACTTTGCATTAAAATTTACCCCTTTTCTTCTCTCTCACCCAAGTTTATACATCTATAAGTTTGAGAGATTATTTTGTTTGATTTCATTTTCAGGTACCATTTGAATGATGCTGTACTAGGAGAAGGGGTTCCTTTTGATAAGGCACACGGGATGACGGCATTCGAATATACGGCAACTGATCAAAGATTCAACACATTATTTAACCAGGCAATGTCGAATCATACTACTTTGACTATGACAAAGATTCTTGATGTTTACAAAGGGTTTGATGGGTTGAATGTGTTGGTTGATGTGGGAGGTGGGATTGGGGTTGCTCTCGGTCTTGTTACTTCAAAGTATCCTCATATCAAAGGCATCAACTTTGATCTGCCTCATGTTTTGGCTGATGCACCAGCTTATCCAGGTTCCATGTCAATTCCTTTTTTCGATTCCACCGCCAGTGCATCAGATATTCATCTCTTATTACTTTATTCAAGGCTCATTGTCATATATAGGTGTGGAGCATGTTGGAGGAGATATGTTTGAAAGTGTTCCTAAAGGTGATGCCATTTTCATGAAGGTAAGCCATTATCTCCTTATCTGAATTTCTACCATCAGGTTTTCTTAGAAATATGATTGTTATATGATGGCTTGATTATGAAACTTGCAGTGGATACTCCGGGGTAGGAGCGATGAGCTTTGCTTGAAGATTCTCAGCAACTGTTGGGAATCTGTTCCTAATGGGGGTAAAATCATCATTGTGGAATCGGTCTTACCCGAGGTTCCTGCTTCTAGTGTTTCTTCCAACATTGTCTACGAGCAAGATATGTTTATGTTTGCTCAAATGCCTGGGGGCAAAGAGAGAAGCCTAAAGGAATATGAGGCATTGGCTTTAAGAACCGGTTTCTCTGGTTGCGAAGTTGTCTGCTGCGCTTATAGCAGCTGCGTCCTGCATATGTACAAAACGGCAGATCCTTGAAATTTTCAGCTTGAAGATTTAAGATTTAAGCTTTATCCTTTAGGTGCAATTGTCTGTCATTTAATGTATGCAGTTTCAAAGCAATTCTCTAACATTTCAACGACCTCAAAGAGTTGTACAAACTTCTGTACAACTCATAAGCTTTGTCGAGAACATATTTGAAGAATCAAGAACTTAATTTTGTTGTCAAAGATCAAAACTTGGTGCACACAGTTAATGCATATTGAGATTTACTGTAAAATATTCGCATATCAAATTACAAGACATGTTTATAATTCGGGTTTGAAATCTGTCTTTTGAAATAAATTTCTCAGTTACGTACAATAGGTTTCAAGCATGTTAATGTTTCTGGTTAAATTGCACATATTAGAGTATAAGATTCAATTAAAATTTAACCACAAATATAAGTGCACACAACAATGTTTTTAAATCGGATTCATACTCGAACTGATTCAACTATCAATTTCTTCCAATCAATTTGATTAGTCCAACCATCGATCAAACCATTTTAATGTTTTTTAATAATAATAAATTGAACTGCATTGCATTTCGTTAATACTTAGATGTGTACAGCTTACATGGCCAATCTCGAGAATATAGTGTTATACCTATTAATTCCGCTCTCCAAAACTTCAAAAATGGCCTTTCGTGTCTTTATAACTAGTAATTTTAGAAATGATCCCATGACAATAATTTCTCCCAAGACGAGCAATACCAGAGACAAAGTTACCGGAGATTTGCACAGTTTTGTGGAACAAAATTCTATCAGAAGTTAAAGTGCCTCGAGGGACAACTGCCTCACCCACGTGACCAAACTGCAAAGCTTATTGATTGCTATTATTAAGTCTGACACATCTCATTAACAACAATATCAAGAGTCATAAGCACCCATAGAGTTAGAGAGAAGACAGAGATAACAAAAAAAAATCTCTTTCCCACCTCATTTTCTCTTTTTGGCTTTTTGACTACGATCATCGCACTAATCATGGCTCTTTGTATAAATCAACAAGGGTAAACCGCTTAAAACTGCCATCCACCAGTTCTTATCTCCACCTTCTTGTTTGATGGTCATAACTTTAGGCATCAACATAAAGTAATAAAAACACTAAAATATATGAATAATATAAATAGTTCGATCGTAAAAATAAAATCAAACTTATAATTGGATGGTCATAGATATAATTTACTCTAATTATTATTTGGCTACTTTTACAAGGGTAGGAAACCCCTTGAAGTATGCCACCTAGATGGGTCATGCACAACCTCACGTGGGTGTGAATCAAGAACAAATGGGCCCACGTTGTTTTTCTTTAATATGTTGGAACTTTTGAAATTAAAAGAGAGAGAGAGAGAGAAATGGCAGTGGGCCTGGATTTTAAGATGAAACTGACTGGTGCAGGTTTCGATTTTGAAGTATATCTTGTAGTGGGCAGATCACATGCGCTTATATCCAACAATTGCTATGGGCCCAGTTTCGTAAGAGAATGGGTTGGTCTTTTAATTTCCCGTTAGTAAGGTAATCTGCTAGTAGGGGTGTTCATTGTTCGGTTAAAACCAAATTAACCGATCGAATCAAAATTTTGATTAGTTAATTAGTCGGTTAATTAGATGCTAGATCGGTTAACAGTTAATTTTTTTTAAAGTTCGGTTATCGGTTAATTCCGTTCGAAATAGGTTAATTAACCGAATTAACAAATATTAAATATAATATATATTAAACATATATTAATATATATATTAAGCGAAAATATATATATATATTAACCGAAAATTTAAGTGTTCCATAGTTATTTCGGTTAATTCGAAAATTAACGAAATTAACCGAACAAAGTTCGATTCGGTTAATTTTTTTTAAAGTTCGATTTGGTTAATGGTTAAAGGATTAAAAATTTTGGTCAATAATATTTAGTTGATTCGGTTCGGTCGGTTAACCAAATTAACCGATTGAACACCCCTACTTGCTAGTATTTAAGTATAAATAAATAATATTTACACATTAGTTTAATTCTAAATAATAAGCTTCCACTGGGTTTTGAACCCATTAAACAACATAGATGATAACCCAATGTCTATCTTTGTGACTTAATAAATTGATTAGTGGCTGTGAAAATAAATTTTTATTTAATGGTCATTTATGTTTAAAAAATCAAAAGTTACTTCTAGTAAAAAAGATTATGATGATGTTTATTTTAGAAGACCCGAATTCGAGCACCTCTGTGTGCTAGGTATACGTGTGTTGTCAAATTGTTAAAAAAATGTGAACATGTACTATCATTTTAAAAAATATATATTTAAAATACATCTATTAATAATTTATATATCTTTAAATATTATCTAATAATATTAAATACTAAACATTATGAAACAAGCAAAGCCTAGGAAACAATAGAAAAAGGCAAAATGGTTATCGCCGGTAGGACAAGGCAATATTGGACGCTTTTTGTGTCAAATCTACCGCCGTTCTTGCATCGGAAAGGTCTTTGACGGGTCTTCGATTGCCATAGAAAGGTGGTCGATGTGTTTATACCAAACAAAAAATGTCAAAGGAATAAACAATTTGGTTTTGTTCGTATGGCAACCGAAGAGGCAGCACAGCGTGTCATGGAGAGGTTGAATGGATTTTGGATATACGGGTCAAAACTGCATATTAACATGGCTCATCGAGGGTCTAGGGATGCTGTGTGGCTGCGAAAATTGCTTGATCGTGATAGGGTTACTGTAGGGTCTGAGCAAAAGGAGAAGGAACAATGTCAGTTGAGAAACTTAGGTAGGTGATCAGTTTCCGGGTTCATTGATGAAGACAAAGTTGAGATTCTTCGTCATTGCGGTGTGGGATGGCGCAAATATCTGATCGCCATTACTGAATTGACAAAGGAATTAAAGTTAAAGGGTTGCCATATACTGAAAATTGCAGGTTCGCGATTACTACTTATGTTCGATAGTTTTGAAGCACGACGGGAAGCAATTCTTGAAGAAAAATTGGATTGTTGTTCTCCACAGTGAAGGAGTGGACACTGGAAGAAGCTGGGGTAATCGACGTGTGTGGTTGTCCATTTTTGGGTACCAATTCATGCATCGTCATAAAAATCGTTCGTGTCGATCACCCGGTTGTGGGGTAATTTTATTCGCATTGATCGAAACTGAGATTGTTCATTGTATTGATGATGTGTTGGGTTTTGTGCTTGATGGACATTCGTATACAATAAGGGTCAAGAAAGTTGAATATATGCCGATATATGCGCCATATTGTTTCTGTCATGAGGAGGTAGTCTCGAAGACGGATGAGGAGGAGTCGAATGCATCAAGGACTGTTGGTGACGACAGTAAACTGTTGTGATGTAAGTCACAATAATTGCCAAATGTGGTGGAGGTACAAGAGGGTATGCGAGACATGATTCAGCATAGAAATACGAATGTGGAGGGTGATGGACAACTTGCTTGGAAGGATAATGAATTATGGGAGGATCAATGGCTCATGGTGCGGCAAGAGATGGCGTTACAGGAACAGATAGGAGAAAGAAACTTGGATGAAGCCGTAGATATCGTACAATGTGATATAGAGGCCAGTTAGGAATCAGATACTGTTGATCGTATGCTTGATATTGCTATGGTAGACTTATTGGCAATTGTTGGGTCGAAACTTGCTTTAGTAACAACACCTAAAGTGGAATTGGTTACTATTGATGAACGTGAGATTGCAGAGAAACAATTGTAGAAAAAAGGCGTGGAAGGCCACGAAAGAACGCTCCTCAAAATACCGCAATTGCTAACGGGTGTCTCAAGAATTCAGATTTCTAAAGCAGAAGACAATCAATTCTACGAGAGGCTCGGGAGACTGTTGAATTAGGCAAATTAATTGGCGCCAAGACGATTGGTGTCGAAGAAGAAGTCATTAAAGATTTTGTAAGATTAATTGAGGCGAGGGAGCATCGACAATAGAGGAAACTAATTTGGAGAATTTGACGATTGATGTTGTAAAGAAGCTTTGGTATACGGTCTCGTTTGTTTTGTTTGGTTCCATCATGTGATCAGTTAGAGGGCACTCTTGTGATATGGGAGGCTGTTAAGTTTCACAAGATAGACGCGGTGATAGATCGATATTTCATAGCAATTAGGGGAACTTGGACATTGAATTATTGGAGCTGCATTTTATTTTGTGTCTATGCCCCTTGTGCGTTGGATGGTTAAAATACTTTGTAGAATTTGATTCTTGAAGTGATGTGGACAACAATAGTTCCATGGTACGTAGATCGAATGATGAAAGGAAGGGGTCCGAGAAACAGATATAACTGATTGTGATTATGTGATGAACGAGCTGTTTTGCCGATTTGAGGTGCGTTTGGTTTGATGTTCCTATGAGGATTGAGGTATTGGGGTAGTTTGGTTTACATGGGGATGAGTTTATTTTGTCTTTAATGGTTGATGTTGGCTTGTGTTAGTTTTGTTTTTTCTCATGTAGTGTTTTTTATCGTATGGGTGTTGGTTTCGTTCTAAATCGCCTACCGTGTTGTGTTCCGCATTATCATGTTACACTCTTTTTCTCTATTTAGATTCTAGAAAGATTTTTTAACAACTCACATGTTAATGTCACTCTTTGTATGATTCCTTCATTAAAATCATACATCTTTCTGATAAAAAATACTAAACATTATAATATTACAATATTAAATAATAATTATTAACTATTAATCTATTTAAAATATATTTATTAATAAATTGCAATTAATTACACTTTAATGTATAAAGTAAATATTGTCTATCGTTTACAAAATATTAACCTTGATTTAATGGTTAGGTGCACTCATTCAACCCATAGGTCCCAGATCAACTCTAACTCTCAACTTTAATTTTTTTATTTTTCACCAATAAGAAACAATATAACATACATATAATTTGTTATCATTTGTATCTAAATATTTGCTTATACCTAGTGATTAGTTATGCCTTAATTCACATCCCATCCCAGGCTCTAATCACCACATTTTTTTCTTACATTAATGACAGTTAATAGCTTAACGATCATTTTATAACAAAAATTAAAATTTAATGATAATTTGTAACATTTGCAAGTTAGGCGATCATGAGTATTTTACTATAGTTTAGTGACTAAGTTTAAACTTTACCCTACTTTTTAATGTTCAATTTTTAAATATTTAATAATTTTTAATATTTAACTAAACTCCCACTTCTCCTATTTTTCCTATTTGCTCTGATGCAGTTACAAGAAATTTTTAAGTTTCATAGTTCTTCTTTATACTATTTCTTCTTCGCCGCCGACGGCCGTTGGCCGTTTTGTTGCTTATGTATATAAATAAGATTCATATTTGCTGATAAATTTTAGTTTTATGTTTTTTTTTGTTTTTTTTGTTGTTTTACTTTGCTAGGTTTATACCATATCTGCTTCTATGGCAGTTCTTTCGTCTGCTTCTATGGCAGTTCCAGTCTATCTTTTGATAGTTTAGAGTTCAGGTGACGAGCATCATCGAACTTCTTTATCAACGAAGGAGGCCGAGTTGTACATGTTATGATTCTTTTTTTGTGGTTTTGCCGATACGCCAAGGACAAGTAGCGGAAGAATTTTACTTTCTGCAAAGAACACCCAAGGCAAAGTAATAGTTTTCTGGATTTAATTTCATAAGCTTTCTTCAGAAGGTGTTAGGTTTGGTATTTTAACGTCTTTCACACCCTTAAATTTTACTGCATTTTTTGTTTTACACTGAACTCCCAATGTTTGAGGTGTGATTCTTTTGTAATCCTTTCACTATTAAATATAATCCAGTTTCAAAAAAAAAATTAATATTTTAAATTTTAAATAATTTCATATTTTTATTTAATGTTTAAATAAGCCCTCAAACTTTTTAAAAAGTCAATTGCATCCCTCTATCACAACATCATTTACAGTAGACTATATGTCAACACAATGAATCATAATATCAATAGTGTAACGATCAATGACAGTACGACAGTTTACATCGGTCAAAAGACCAACTTGATTTTTTGTAAGGGCTTGAGTGTAAAATAAGTTGCCACATTGAATTTTTTTTCCTTCAAAAGTTCGAGCACCTCATGAACCATTAAGCCTAATTTGTTTTATGAAAAAAAAGTTGAACAGTTATCGGTAGCAGTTTAGGTGGAAACATTTGTTTTAAATCCATCAGTGGAAAGAAAACAGATTATTCTATGATATTCAAGTGAAGGTATTAGCTTTCAGAAAATCAGGGTTACTAAAGTCACCAAACTTGAAAGGTATCCATATCATATGCAAAAGCTATTGGTCAGATGTTACCTGCAAAGGGTATATTAAATTGTTATTTGGCTGAAAGTACAGCAATTTGTGACGATCGAAGGGGAGATGTTGACTCCATATAGCAGCTTATCTATGTCTCCACAGCGACAACAACAAAGAGATGGAGGAGCTATTCAGATGTTGGATCTTGGCTCTTCCGAGTATAATAGACTGTTCCAACATGGGTTCCGCGGAAGAAAAGTGTCCTGAAAAAGTGCAAAACAAGCATACGATAGAACATAAAGACTTGTGAGTTGTGAACCATGACATAACCAAGTACCAGAAGTATACGAGAATGAAACAATCCAAAGGTGCATAATTTCTGCATTAAGAAAGGAACACATGCACTTTGTAGCAGAAAGGGGACCCTATTTAACAACTTATCGAACCTATTTGTAAATGGAAACTCTTGAAGAAGGTTAGTTTCAAATCTCCAAAAGTGCGAGCCAAAGAGGCAGAGAAATGTAGACAGAAGTGCGAGCCAGTGTCGTTTTTGGCTGACACCAGGGAGCTCATAACTCTAAATGCATCATGACATTTCACTCGACGATTCTGCATATAGGCTAACTAGTCTAGACAGCGGAAAAGATACAAGATTGTTTTCTTAATATGAAAAAAAAAAAAAAGGAATTCGAAACATGTTCTTTGAGTAATTTGAGTAAAGGGTCATGGACCAATCACTGTGTTTAAATGGTAAGAATTTCCTATCCAGCTATTAAAATAGCAGGGTTTTTTACCCGTATTACAACTGATGTCAAACCTAAATGACAGTCGTTAACAATGCCCCTTTCCTAAGTAAAACTACCCTGATTTTTTGCTCAAGCCTCGGAAACTATAATCAAAACAATACAAAGACAAATTAACCCCTTTTTTTCTAAGAAACAAGAAAGACCAGTATACACAATCATATGGTTTTGCAAAAGCTGATCAGCAATAGCAATAATTGAGCGGGTTATCATTAATCAAGTCCCTAAATCATACACAAACAGTAGCATTAGCAGTAAGCACCATTTTAGGGTTTCCTAAAATGTTTCACGATTCATCGGATTTTGAGAACCAAAACAAGAAAATAGAAACCCAGGGGCCAAATTCAACAGATAAACAAAACCCCATGAAATGAAACATAGAGAGGGAGAGAAGGGACTAACCGAGACGTAAGAGCAAGAGGGGATAATCGACAAAGAGTGGGAGTTGGCGTGATTGAAGGCGGCAACACAGAGATGAGAAGCCAACCCCAAGCCTCGCTTGGAAGATGGGACAAAAGTGTGGACGATGTCCATCACTTTGCCGTCTTGTCTCAACACGTATTCAACGTAGGCTTTCTTGTCTTCTGTCTCGAACCTCCTTTGGGTCTCGTTCCACGCTATCTTTGGGGAGTTTCTTATTGCACTGCTGGCTGCCATATCTCTGGTAGGCAACGCTTCGTCGGACGGATAGATCGAATGAAGAGATCGGGCTGTTTTGGTGTATATTACGCCCGTAGAAACCAAACCAGTCGTTACGTAGGCTGAGCTGAGAAAAAGAAATGGATGGATCCGAACAAGTGTATTTACATGGTTTATAGTTCATAAGTTAAAATTTATGTATTTTTAATTGATTTGAATTGAATTTTTTATTTAATTTATAATTAATTATCTTATAATACAAAATAAGGTTATATTTCGATAGACTTACTGTGTAAAAAAAATTACACAACGTTTTATATTTAAACTATAAAATCTAAATCTTTAATTTTAATACATTAAATCCTAAACTCTAAACCTTAAGTCTTAAGCTTAAGTTTTACACTATTTAACTTGAACCCTTAAACCCTAACCTAAACCCCTAAACTCTAAAATTAAAATGATTGTGTATCAAAGTATTTTCCTATAAAATAAGTATTTATACTTAAAATAATAAAATAATCTAAAATCATCATGTATGAATTATTGAATATTTTTATTTATTTGAAAATTTAATTTTTTAAAGAAATATTTATGAAAAGATAATAAAATTTTATTAAATAAATTTTAAAACTCATAAAACAAAATTATTTTAATAAAATAAAGTATAAAATCTCAAAACTTAAAAAATAATATAAAAAATTGAAAATCAAAATTAAACGAAAATCGTTGGATTATGAAAAAGATTTACCAAATCAAATCATATACACCCTTGTTACATAGGTTAAAGTTGAAACTGGATCTTAGCGGACGTTAACACTATATTTGGATATAGAGGACGTGAGGAAAATGAAAGCGAGTATTCTAAGGATAGTTTGTTTGTTTCATTGGAAACGGACTTTGGAAAATGATTTTTTTGTTGTTGAGATAATTTTGTGTAATTTATTTTTTGTTGTTTGATATTTAATTTATTGATTAAATAATTTAAATTACGGCAAGGTTTATTTTGGAACAATTATCCTAATTCAAAGTACTTTATTTATAATAGTAAGATTCAATAGATTGAACCGACTAATCTTGACCTGATTTAGGCTTCGTTCGGCGCTGCTTTTTCACTTAGCTGTTGGAGAAGCGCCGCAGAACACCCAATTTTTTCACTAATTTTGGTCCTTATCAATCAGCTTTTCTACCATTTTTTGTGGTAAACACAGTTTTTGGAAAAATTGAAAATTTCAGCTTCTCCCCAATTGTTGCTTCTCAACTCAAATTTTAAATTTGACAATAACGCCAAACGGGCCTTTAGTGTCTCATCCGCTAGAGCTACCGTAGTTGGTGAATTTTTATAAAATTATATTTCTATATTTTAAATTTTTCTACATGATCGAACCGCTCAATTCAATAGATTGAACCGAATAATGATTTTTCACAATAAGTTCTCCTTTCTTTTACAGGCCTTCTCTTTTACTGTCAAGTACAACTGAAGGAAAAGGCATTACTGATGCAATTTGTCTTTCATATAAAGTTACATAAAGCATAGCCCCAAGCTTTTGAAGTCCAAAATTTCAATTTGAAACTTTTGTATTCAGACTCCAGACAACCAATAATGTACCTCGAGACAATCTAATAGTGAACTAATTAAATGGTGATTAAACAGTATTTAATCACTGTCTTTCCAATTTCTTCCTATTACAATTTATCTACTGATCTTATATTTCTAGCTGTATCCCGTTCTTACTCCGAACTAGAAAGTTGGCGAATCCATGTCGGTTCTTCTCTGAACTGCCGTGATTCGATGACACAATTGATGAAGATGAGGATGAGGATGGTGGTGTGTTCCCATACTTATTTACTGATTGACCATGATAGACAGCAGCGCTAGCTCTTGGAGACTCTGGATCTCTTTTGCGTAAATACGTTTCATTCGAATGTAATTTCCAAGTTTCTCCACCTCCAGCTTTGGGGATCAATGATCCTCCTCTAGAGAACTCCGGTATGCTTGTGGTGTCGATTAAGAAGTCTTCAAGTGTTGCAAGAGACTTCAGTTGCTGACCTAAAGATGCTATTGTTTTTTGACACTCAGCAAGCTTTCCAGCTGCTATTGCCAAATCCTCCTGCCATGGGGTCTCATGACAATTAGAAAGATGGAACATACCATAGTTAAACTATAAATATGTTAACATGGTGTACATGCATGATGACTGGAAAAGTTACCTGTTTTATCTTTGGTTCAACATTCGAGTTTGCAGTTTTCTGGAGCTCAGCTTCCTGTTGCTTTCTTGACAGCTCTTCTTCCAATTCTTGACACTTGAGTGCAATTTGTGATGAAAATTCCCTTTCCTTTTCGACTTCTGTTTCTAACGAATATATCTTCACAGACATCATCCGAGCCTCTTCTTTGATGCTAATGAGTTGAGACTCAAGAAGTTGCTTTGATTCATTTGCGTTTACTGAAACCTGCTCTGACGAGGTCCTTTCCTTTTCAATTTCTGCTTCCAATGAGTTGATTGTTGAGGACATTGTCTCTGCATCTGTTTCCAATGTACTGAGTTGAGACTCGAGATGTTGCTTAACTTCATTTGTCGTACAAAGCTCCGCTCGCAACTCCTCCAATTCTGTTTCTAAAGAATCAATCTTTGCAGACATCATCCCAGCCTCAGCTTCGAGGCTAATGAGTTGAGACTCAAGAAGTTGCTTCGACTCCTTTGTGTTAACCGAAACTTGCCGTGACAATGTCCTTTCCTTTTCAATTTCTGCTTCTAACAAGTCAATCTTTGCGGACATTGTCTCTGTATCTGTTTCCAATGTACTGAGTTGAGACTCGAGATGTTGCTTAGCTTCATTTGTCGTACAAAGCTCCACTCGCAACTCCGCCGATTCTGCTTCTAACGAATCAATCTTTGCAGACATCTTCCGAGCCTCAGCTTCGAGGCTAATGAGTTGAGACTCAAGAAGTTGCTTAGACTCCTTTGTGTTAACCGAAACTTGCCGTGACAATGTCCTTTCCTTTGCAATTTCTGCTTCTAACAAGTCAATCTTTGAAGACATTGTCTCTGTATCTGTTTCCAATGTACTGAGTTGAGACTCGAGATGTTGCTTAGCTTCATTTGTCGTACAAAGCTCCGCTCCCAACTCCTCCGATTCTGCTTCTAACGAATCAATCTTTGCAGACATCATCTGAGCCTCAGCTTCGAGGCTAATGAGTTGAGACTCAAGAAGTTGCTTAGACTCCTTTGTGTCAACTGAAAGTTGCCGTGACAAGGTCCTTTCCTTTTCAATTTCTGCTTCTAACAAGTCAATCTTTGCGGACATTTTCTCTGCATCTGTTTCCAATATACTGAGTTGAGACTCGAGATGTTGCTTAGCTTCATTTGTCATACAAAGCTCCGCTCGCAACTCCGCCGATTCTGTTTCTAATGAATTGATCTTTGCAGACATCATCTGAGCCTCTGCTTGAGCCTCAAGAAGCTGCTTTGACTCCTTTGTGTTAACTGAAACTTGCTGTGACAAGGCCCTTTCCTTTTCAATTTCTGCTTCTAACGAGTCAATCTTTGCGGACATTGTCTCTGCATCTGTTTCCAATATACTGAGTTGATACTCGAGTTGTTGCTTAGCTTCATTTGCCGTACAAAGCTCCGCTCGCAACTCTGCCAATTCTGCTTCTAACGAATCGATCTTTGTAGACATCATCCGAACCTCTGCTTTGATGCTAATGAGTTGAGACTCAAGAAGTTGCTTTGATTCATTGGTGTTAGCTGAAACTTGCTCTGATAAGGTCCTTTCCTTTTCAATTTCTGCTTCTAATGTCTCAATCTTTGCGGACATTGTCTTTGCATCTGTTTCCAAGGTACTGAGTTGTGACTCAAGATAGTGCTTAGCTTCATTTGTCATACAAAGCTCCGTTCTCAACTCCGACAATTTTGTTTCCGTGTCCCTCAAATGCAGTTCTGATGCTTCAAGACTTTCTTGACTTTTGGCAAGAGCGATTTCTAGTCCAATCTTCTCAACTTCAAACTTTTCTAACTTCTCTTCAAGCTCCGCAGTTCGATGAATCATGACGTCAAGTTCGGCCTTCAACAAGTTATCACCATCATTTGATTGTTTCACAGTAGCTTTTGGTTCAAGACATTGATTTTCGCTCTTGGTTTCAGGCAATGCAGCAAGTTGCTCCATCTCGAGAAAATCATCCATTAGATCAATCTCAACAGAACTGGGAACATTTTTGTTGATAGACTTTTCATTTTTGAATTGATCAAGTTCAGCAATTAAGGCTGAGGCCCGTGTATCTGATTGATCATCCGTAAGGGATTCAGCATAAGTTGAGGCAGGTGTGATTTTTTCTGTATTAACAAAGTATGATTGAGAACCTATGGCTTTAAGTCTTCGGCACTCGGCCTCAAGCTTCGCTACCTTCTTTATGCTCTCCAAGTATTGTTTGCTCGTTGTTTCGGCTACTTGGGTGCTTAAGTCTCTTTCAATTGTTCTGAATTCCATCTCCTCCAAACATGAGGAGAGCTCAAGCTTGAGGGCAGAATTTTCCTTCTCCAAAGCTTGAATCTTATGCCAAAGGTCAGGGCTGAAGTTAACAGATTCGGCTTTATTTTTTAACTCAAGCAACCGGCTCTCGAGTTCAAATTTGGTAGTTTCCCAATCCCGAGTAGTCGTTGCCACGGCTTCAACAATCTTCTGCTCTTGCTCCTCTCTTGCCTGTCTTAGCTGCTTGACACATTCCTTGAGAGCTCCATCAAGACGGCTCACCCGATCTTCTAGTGCCGAGTTTTGCCGAACCGCATCCTCAAGTTTTTGCTTCAATATCACTACTTCGTTTTCGGCCTTTTCCCAACCTAAAGTTAATTTGAGAGAATTAACTAGAATTTAGTGAGTAGATTATAAATAAGAACACAAAGATGTTCTGTCACATGCAAGTAATACCAGCAATGGCTTCTTCAGCAACTTGGGAATGTTGCTTAACCAAGTCCTCTTTGGCACTAACATTAACCAGAGCAGCTGATAGTTTCTCTGTCAAGCTCTTAATGCCATCATCATCAACATCTTGGGAATCGACTGAAGTTTTCGATGACGCGTCGGATGATTGTGTGTTATTATCAGCTGATGCCTTCATAACCTCCTGCTTCAACAACCAAAAGAGATGTAAATCAATCTAGATTCGAAAAAACCTTCCCAACTCTCGATGAAACGACAATCTTAATAGAAAACTCGAGCACAATTCCAGATGCATTTATGATTCCAAGACTACAAGTATTCTAGGTTAGTAAAGCTGCCATGAACATGAACAGCAAAGCAGCTCAGACACTAATCCAAGAACAAAAACAGGAAACGAAACATTCAAGCTTTCAGAAAGTTGATACTTAAACATGGTCATGGTAAAGGAGTAAGCTATCTATCCACCAACCTGATCATCGGAATATCTTTCGGAATGCGAAGACATTGATCCGAAACTCTCAGATTCACCACGACTCATCTCAGAAGACATCCTATTCCCCAACCATTTGCTGTTTTCCATTGGCTAATTCGATAGTCTGGTACCAATCAGCTCATCAGATACTTTCCATGTGCATCAAAATAAAGAGCAAAACTTTGTTCAAGATGTAAACATATACCTACCAAAGCATTAACAAAGCTATCACTAAAACAATATGAGCAAACCCCTTTAAAGCAGCACTTTTTCAACAATCTAAACATTAAAAGAAAAAAACAACAACATTACTTGTCTTATCATTTACTCAGCTTTGCCTCAAATCTAACCATCTACTGTCCATAACACTTTTAAAGAACCAAGAAAGTTTTATGTTCTAGCAAAAGGAAAACTGTTCTAAAAATTCTTTGGCCGGAAAATGTAAGAATAGGAAGCTTTAATAACCATAAAAATTACCACAAGCCCACTGCTAGAATTACAGAACTAGAACTACCCATCTCATTCTTCAAATATTTCAAGCAAACCCCAGTACCAAGATCAAAACCAATGTTAAAAGCATCTGATCCAGCCAAATAAAATCCAAAAAACAAAAAAACCCAAACCTGAGGTAGCCATGAAAGTAGAAGAGCTCCAAAGCCTCTTCTTTAAATTTCAGCACAACCTAAGTAAAACCCAGATATTAAAGCAACTTAAGATATCAAGTAAAATTCTTTGCTGACCAAAATCAAATAGCTTTCAAAGAAATAAACCTTAAACCAGAAAACCACCATAACAGAAATAGAAAAGCAAAACTTGGGTTCAGATTTTAAGCCTTAGTTTTAAAGGGGGGAGCATTAAAGCAAATGCTGCAGGAAGAAAACTGAGAATGTCAGTAAACATTCAGCAAAAGAAAAACACTTCAAGAACAAGTTTTCAGATAATGTGGGCTTCTATTTCTTGGCCTTTTCTTTTTCTTTTTCTTTTTTTTTTCTTTTTCTTTTTTATTCATTTCTCCAAAACAAGAATAAAATTAAAAAAACAAACAGAAGACAGCATGTGAGTCGCGATGAGTTGAAGGAGTTGGAAACTATAAAACCAACCTTTTCAGCTTTTCGTTGCTCTAGCCTATATAAAAGAATCTTTAATTGCATTTGTCTCTTCTTTTAAGTATAGTTTTTTGAAATGGAGCTGGGCCTGGGGGGAAGTGGGAGGCTTATAATGGGAATTTTCATTGTTAATTCTGTATATAGTTTCTTGAAAAACACAGCTGCAGCTGCAGAAGGAGAAAATTAAGCAATTTCCTTTATGTTTTTGTCTAGAAATTTGAGTAGTCTGTGTATCAGGCTTTGCTTTTAAAACTGTTGCTTGTTTTCTGAGTAGTAGAAGGAAGGAATCCAATTAATAGCGTCACTGAATCTGCAAAGTTTGTGATTAAGTTTTCGTGTTTCTCGGGATGCGTGCCATTTCTTTTTATCATGTGGTGGCGCTGAATTTTTTTTCTTTTTTTTCAATGGCAGTGAGACTGGGATATTCTTTTTTTGGAATTAACTTTTACTTCTTTCCTATTTGGGCACCAAACTGTTTTTTATACAAATTTGATTATTAATATTATATTTTTTTATTTTGATCATATGCCGTTAAAAAACTAACGGAAATGTTAATGTGGTATAGTATAATGATAATTTGGCTTACGGGTGTGAAAAACCCTTAAACTTTTTAAAAAAAATTAATTAAGCCTCTAGACTTTTTTGTACCCAATTAATCTCTTGAACCAAAAAATTGAATTAATTAAGTTCTTTGACCGATTTTTACCATTAAATCTTGATAATTTTTTCATTAAATATTACTAACACTATAGTTCTATCAAGTTGCATTTACAATTTTTCCAAAATTTTTTGTATAAGTATTTTAGAATTTTTTAGAACTTGTAAAGATTTTTTTAAATAAAATAAAAAATTCTAAAAATGTCATGTTGACGCACTGTGACACGACACATTACACTAATAGATCAAAAAATCTGTCAAGATTTAATGGTAAAAAATGGTCAAAGGGCTTAATTGATTCAATTTATTGGTTCAAGGGCTTAATTAGGTGAAAAATTCATGAGCTTAAATGATTTTTTTCAAAAGTTCAAGAGCCTTTTACACCTTTAAGCATAATAATTTAATCCCTAAAATTATACATTCTATCAATTTGATCATAATTAAAAAAATAAATTTTACCTCAATATTTAAAAACCATATCAATTTGCTCCCCATCTCTTTTTTGGCAGTTGGTTTAAATTGAAAAAAATTTGAATATTAAAATAAAAGACTAAAATAGTTTTTTTTAAAAAAAAAACTCGAGAATAAAAAATGCCATTAGACTTTTTTTTATTCATCCCTTTATCCTCCACATAGTGTGGTTTATGTCAAGAGCATGTGGAGTCCATGACCCATTCCCTGCGTGAGTGTGACTGCCCTTGTGTCCAAGATGTTGGTTTGAATGGCTGGGTTTTGCTGGCACACTCGGTTTCCAGCAAAGAGTGGCCAGCGGACGCATTGGAGATTCTTGATCAACACCGGTTCACTGCTTTGGTGGTGCTTCTATGGAATAAAGCTGATGTCAAGCCCCCGCCCTTTCCCTTCCCCAACTCATGTTGAACTTTCGTCCATTTTTCTATGCAAAATCGAGCCTACAGTTGAATTGTAAAAAAAAGGATTTCATTTATTGGGTATTTGTTGATCTAGGTTTCTTTCAAATCTGTAAATCTGGAAACAAGCCAACAGTAAAAGGGTGTTATGCAGAGCTTTGGCAATATGGGATTTCAAAATCTCTAAATCTAGGATTTCATTTATTGGGTATTTAATCTCGTTTTTCATTGTAAATTTGTTTACTGTAGCTTGACATTTGGATTTTAAAATCTGTTTGAACATTGCAAGGACTTCTTTTCTGACCCAATAAATGGGTGTTATGCAGAACTTTGGCGATATGAGAGGTATGGGTGATAGTGCCATGGCCCATTTTAAAGACCAAGGTAATAGCTAAATTCTCTTGAATTATATTTTTCCTGTGATTACCTTCTCTTTGTTGGTGATTTGTTTGGATGTTAACTAAGCTTTCATCTATTGTAGAGCAAGACACCGACATGGTTGAAGGAGATGCAAAGGTAAGGGAAACCTAAGAGAAATAAGAACCTGAGAGAGAGAAGGGGGAGCATGGATTTTTTTAATAATATAATATTTGTTAATGTATTTTTTTAATTAAAATTTAATTTTTTATTTAATATTTAATAGGTGTTGACGTTGTAACGACCTGGATTTTAGGATCCAAAGGTCGGGTTTGATCGAGGCATGAGCCTCGTATTTGGATCGTGTTTTGGGCTTTTAGAAGCCTCTTGGGCTAGCATGTCCCTGTTGGGCCCAAGTGGTTGTTGGATTATGAAGAGAGAATAAAGGGTATCATGGTAAATACCTAAATGGAAGAGTGAGGGGGGAGTAAGGTTATTTTCTGCACAAGTGTAGAAAATGAGATTATCATGTCTTAAAGTCTTCTTCTTTCCATTTGCTCTCTCTCCCACAACACACCATCTAAAGGTAGGATTTTGAGAGCTAGGAGTAAGAATCCTGTTTGGCTTGTTGAGGGAAGTTTTACCAGCTTGTAAGAATCTACATTTCAAGGCGAGGATGGCTAGTTTTGGTGGAAGAGTGTGTTTTGGTGAGGGTTGAAAAGGGAGAATGAGAATGGGTGTTTAGGAGCTTTATTCTTGTATAGGTTTGAGTTTTAACTCCCTTAATTCTCCATTCAAAGTAGTGACACGTTTGGTAACATCTCTTGTAGTGAAAAAGGTTGGGAGCTCATCTAAGGCTCAAGAAGGGAGGAAAGCTTGAAGCTTTGGAGGAAGGTCTTGTGTTATCGGCTAAGAAAAGGTTAGTACACTACTAACTCCCATAGTTTCCTAGAAATCATAAAATTAGGCTTTGAGGCATATATTGATGTGTTTGGCTTGATTTTGGTTTGGGTGGTTGTTAATGGTGAATCTTGGTAGCGTTGTTATAATGGCCTAAAATTAATAAAAATCCACTTAGTACTATCACAATAATTTGTAAGAGAGGTTTGGGGTTTAACCATGGGGTTAAATAGGGTTTTATGGTGAAACCCGCACCTGAAGTTCAAAAATTAGGCTCGCGTATCGATACAGGGCTTAGCGTATCGGTACGCCTTAGTGAACCAGGGGAAAAAATTGTGAGGGGAGTATCGGTACGCCTCCCCATGTATCAGTACCCCTTGCAAGTTAGAAATTCCAGTAACGATTTCGTGTATCGATACGCATAGGGCGTATCAGTACGCAGTGTTACATTGCCTGGAAAGGGCTTAGCGTACCGGTACGCATATGGGAGAGAACTGGTACGGGTGTGGATCGGTACGGGGCAATTCTAGTACCGATGGTGTGTACCGATACGGTACGTAGCGTATCGGTACAACTTATGAATTCAGTTCTTTCAAACCTAAAATGAGTATCGGTACGCATGGTTGAGTATCGATACGCAAAGGGGAGTACCGATACCCATATAGAAGTATCGGTACTCACTAGGCATTCTGCCCAAGAATTTGACTTTACATTCGGGAGTTTTATAATTCGAGGCAAAGGGCCATGAGGGTCCCTTAAGGTGTAAAATGAATACTAAAACTGAGAAACTGAGATTTTAACCCCATATGAGAATTAATTGGCTAATGACTTGGTAATATTGGGTAAACCGTGTGAGGTAGTAACCCATAAGGATCCTAGGTGGACCAATCGAGGTTGTGTGGTAAATTATGGTCCTTGTTGTGTGCTGAGGGACGCCTAGGTAAACGAGTCATCCCTTGTTGTTGGGATTGGATACTCTAGGTGTGTTGCAACACTTTGAAGATTTTTGAATGTAGAAACTCGATGCTATGTGGTCGCGGGCCTCATTCGAAGATGCTTGATGGGAGATCCTGAGCATGGATGCAGAATCCCGATGCTATACGGACACGAGCCTCATCCCCTAAGTATAGGATCCCGATACTATGTGGACGCGGGCCCCACTCAAGTGTAGGATTTCGATGCTTTGTGGACGCGGACCTCACTTAGTTGTCATTTGTGTTATCTATGTGGAGTCATGTAAATGTATGAGATACTTATATGAGCTGTGAGCGTGATCATACATTCATAATGCCATGTGTTTAGGTGGTTATGGTAGCGACATTGCTATATTTCCATGACATCATTTCTGCTGCATTTCTTTATTTATGATTTGCATGAAGCATGGTTGAGTGGCGGTGTATCCACTGAGCTTGTTAGCTCAACGTTCGGAATCGTTGTTTCCGTTCCCAGGTTAGTAGGTTACCGTGAGGCTTGAAGGGGCACCATCAAGGTTGGATTTCAGCATCGACTATAGTGGTTGAGAACAGATACTAGATGTAATGGGCTATGTATTTCGTAGGACCCTATTTGTATTTGTAACTCTTATTTTGTATTATTCGGTCCAAGTCGAATGTTTTTAATATTTGTAAGTGGAGTTCTATGTTTACTATTTTAAACATCTGGATTTAACTATATTTTCAATGTATGGACTTATGTTTTATTGGACTTATTCTTGTGGGCTTGAAAAAGGAAAAATTTTATCGGTACAATTTCCGGGCTTAGGGCCTAAACGTGACATCCGAGTCAATGGTGTTACATTTAGTGGTATCAGAGCCTAGGTTTAGTCGGTTCTAGGACGTCCCTGTGGGAGTCTAGAGGAGTGTATATGTGTCTAGCGAATACATGCCCAAGAGTCGAAGTTATACTTGTTTTAAAGCTGAAATTTGATGGTGTGACCTTGTTTGTTGTTGTTCATAATAGAATCATGCCGAGGAGAGCAAAAATCGATGAGGAAAATTTTAGCTCTAGAGAAAGGAGTTACGATGAGGAATATGTGTCGGGCATAAAGGACATATCGAAGGACACAGTTGACCGGGGAGTTAACTACTTCTCACATCTGAACCGAGCGTTGCACCGAATTGTGAGGGCGATATCGAGGGCATCTGCTACCCCTCGTGAGCCACTTGTTGAAAGGGTGAGGAGGCAAGGCGCCATGGATTTCTATAGATCGGGGTGAGATAACCCGGTACAGGCTGAGCAATGGTTGCAAAATACACGCTGGATTATGAGACAGACGAGGTTGAGGTCAGAATACAAGATATCATGTATCTTGTCTCTATTGAAGGGCAACGCTAGAGAATGGTGGGAAACTGTAGAGCTTGGGCGGTACCCCAATCGACCATCTTGGGGTGATTTCCTTGAGGATTTTAAGAAGAAGTATGTGGACGAGGCTCACATCGACACCCTGAGAGATCAATTCTGTTATTTGGTGTAAGAGAATCGGTCAGTTTTCGAGTATGAGCAAGAGTTTCTTTAGTTGAGTAAGTATGCTTCTGAATTGGTTGCCACCGAAAAGATGAGATGCAAGAGGTTCTTGAAGGGCTTGAGGAAGGAAATTCGGACTTACCTGACTGCTGCACCACCGAAGGTGTTCTCGGAGTTGACTTCGAGTGCCAAGTCTCTTGAGCAGGTGCAAGGCTTAACTTATGGCCTATCTGGTGGGCAATGGAGGGTGGGAGGACCCAGAACCCATCCAACAACAACTCGCAAGCTTTCTCGAGGAGAAGCAGAAACCGGTGGAACCATAATAGATGAGCATCGAATTAAAGTTCCAGGTTTGACTGAAGGTCTGAGTTAGCTGGTCGTAGAAGGCCATCCTCTTCTTCATCCATGATGAGCCCAGAGGGTTCACAGATGAGCTCGGGCGCACCAGTTTGCAATCAATATGGACGCAAACACAGAGGTGAGTGTTGGGGAGCAGTAAGAGTTTGTTACCAGTGTGGATCACTGGATCACTTTGTGAAGGATTGTCCAGCGGCTGTTGTGGCCTCTTCAGATCAGGTTTAGAGGACTGCATATCTAGCCTAGAGGGGTCGAGGCTTTGCTCGGGGAGGAGCAAGCCATGTATCAGGAGGTATATTCCAGTCTACCACGAGAGCACCAGCTAGGCAGTATGCAGTCAGGGCTAAGAAAGATTACGCAGCTACGGATGTTATCTCAGGTATGTTCACATTGTTTTCGGTCCCTATTGTTGCTCTTGTGGATTCGGGGTCTACCCACTCCTACATTCGTAGTGGGGTATCTCAGCAGTGGGGTATTCATGCCGAGAATCTAGAGGTAGGAGTCCGTGTGACTAGCCCCTTGGGACACGAGGTGTTAGTGGACAAGGTGTATCGAAGATGCCCGATTGAGGTTCAAGGGTCGTTATTTCCAGCAGATTTAATGGTTTTACCGTTTTAAGAGTTCGATGCCATCTTGGGGATGGTTTGGCTCTTCGAGCATGATGCTATCCTAGGGTGTAGAGCAAAGAGTTTGAAGCTTCGTGTTGTGGATGGTTCTAAGCTGATTGTGCGAGGTAAGGGAAACCCGTGTCTATCTAGTGTGGTATCGGCTTTGTCAGCTCAGAGGTTATTGCAACAGGGTTGTAAATACTTTTGGGCCCGTGTGGTGGATGCAAGGGTTGAGAGTCCAACGCTTAAAAATCTTCGGACAGTTAATGAGTTCGTCGATGTATTTCTGGAGGAGTTACTCGGGTTACCTCTTGATCGTAAATTAGAGTTTCAGATTGATGTAATGATGGGTACGACACTGGTATCTTTCGCACCGTATCAGATGGCACCCGCAGAAATGAAAGAGTTAAAGAAGCAAATTCAAGAGCTGTTAGAGAGAGGCTTTATCCGACCGAGTGTCTCACATTGGGAGCACCGGTCCTATTTTTCAAGAAGAAAGATGGGTCTATGATGATGTGTATTGACTATCGACAGCTTAATAAGATAATGATAAAGAATCGTTGTCCCCTTTCGAGGATTGATGATTTGTTCAACCAGTTGAGAGGTGCTCGTGTGTTTTCTAAGATAGACTTGAGGTCAGGGTACTACCAGTTGAAGGTGGTGGGTGACGATATCCAGAAAACTACTTTCAGAACGCGATATGGATATTCGAGTTTTTGGTAATGTCGTTTGGGCTTACCAACGCACCTCCAGCTTTCATGGGCCTGATGAATCGGATTTTCCAACTGTACCTAGATCAGTTTATTATGGTTTTTATTGATGACATCTTGGTGTATTCGCATTCAGAAGAAGAGCATGACTACCATTTGCGTGTAGTTTTGCAAACTCTCCGAGATAGACATCTTTTTGCCAAATTCAGCAAGTGCGAATTTTGGCTTTCGGGAGTGGCATTCCTTGGGCATATAGTTACTGCAGATGGGATCCGTGTGGACCCTCAGAAGATTCAGGATGTGGTATAGTAGAAACCTCCGCTGAATGTTTCAGAAGTCTGTAGTTTTCTAGGACTTACCGGATATTATAAGAGGTTTATTAAAGGTTTCTCCATTATAGCCGCATCGTTGACCAAGCTGTTGCAAAAAGAGGTCCCTTTTGAATGGAATGAGAAAAGACAACAAAGTTTTGAGCAACTAAAGGCTTATCTCAATGAGGCTCTGGTTTTAACCCAATCCGAGCCCAGAAAAAAGTATGTTGTGTTTAGTGAAGCATCTTTGAATGAGCATGGTTGTGTCCTTATGCAAGAAGGTAAGATGGTTGCTTATGCTTCGAGACAGCTTAAATCACACGAATAGAATTACCCTACCCATGATTTGGAACTCGCTGCAGTCATCTTTGCATTAAATATTTGGAGGCACTATCTCTATGGGGAGAAATGTTATATTTACACGGATCATAAGAGTTTGAAGTACCTGCTTACACAAAAGGAGTTGAACTTGAGGCAACGACGGTGGATTGAATTGTTGAAGGACTATGATTGCATCATAGAATATCACCTTGGCAAGGAAAATGTTATGGTTGGCGCCTTAAGTAGGAAATCTATGTCGAACTTGAGAGTTATGTTTGCCCGTTTGAGGATGACCGAAGATGGGGGTCTTTAGCTGAACTTCGGATTGAACCTACGTTAATATAGAAGATAAAGATGACTCAAGCTTTGGATTAAGAATTAATAGCATAGATTGAAGCAGTCCAGAAGGGTGAAACTTCAGACTTTGAGGTACGAGATGGTGGGTATTTGTACTTTAAGGGACGACTGTGTGTTCTGACCTTGGAAGATTTGAGAGACCGCATCTTAAGAGAGGCACACCGTAATTATTTCACGGTACATTCGAGAAGCAACAAAATGTATCAAGATCTTCGTCCTTTTTATTGGTGGCCAAGTATGAAAAGAGATGTTTCTGAATTTGTGACAAGGTGTTTAGCTTGTCAGCAAGTGAAAGCGGAACATCAGGTTTCATCAGGTTTGCTTCATCTTATTCAGATTCCACAATGGAGGTGGGATCGTATTACCATGGATTTTGTCGCTGGGTTACCAATGACCCAAACAAGCACAATGCCATTTGGGTTATTGTGGATCGTTTGACCAAGTCTGCTCATTTCTTACTAGTACGGATGGATTTTACCTTGGAAAGGTTGGCTCAATTGTATATTAAGGAGATAGTAAGGTTGTATGGTGTACCATCATCGATCGTTTCAAACAGAGACCCGCGTTTCACAGCCAGGTTATAGAAGAAAATCCATAAAGCCTTGGATACCAAGCTACATTTCAGTACAGCTTTTCACCCTCAGACCGATGGCCAGTCTGAGCGTGTCATTTAGATTCTCGAAGATATGCTCCGGTGTTGCATTGTGGATTTTGTAAAGAGTTTGGAGGACCAGTTACTGCTTGTAAAGTTTGCTTACAATAACAGTTACCAGTCGGGCATAAAGATGGCCCATTTTGAGGCGTTATATGGGCGTAAGTGTAGGACACCCTTGTGTTAGACTGAGCTCAATGAGAGGAAGATCGTGGGATTCGATCTGGTTAGCCAAACCGAGGAGGAAGTTCAGATCATCAAGGAAATGTTGCAAGCGACTTTTTACCATCAAAAGGCCTATGCAAATAGAAAACACAAACTTATCGAGTATGATGTCGGTGAAAAAGTGTTTCTCAAGGTATCTCCGTGGAAATGAATCATTTGTTTTGGACGTAAGGGAAAGTTAAGCCCAAGGTACATCAGACCTTATTAGATACTTGAGAGAGTGAGACCAGTGGCTTATCGGTTAGCATTGCCACCGGAGTTGGCTCGTATCCACGATGTTTTTCATGTGTCTATGTTCAGGCGTTATCGTTCGGATCCTTTATATGTTGTTTCGCTTGAAGAGATTGAGATAAATACTGAATTGACGTATGAGGAAGTTTTGGTTGTGGTCCTTGACACAGGAGTTAAAGAGCTCCGTAACAAATGCATCCCTTTGGTGAAAATACTATGGAAGAACCATGGTGTTGAAGAGGCAATGTGGGAGGTCGAGGACGACATGAGAGTTTTCTATCCACATTTGTTCCCATCAGATAAATTTCGAGGACGAAATTTTCTTTAAGGGAGGAGAATTATAACGACCCAAATTTTAAGATCCGAGGGTCAGGTTTGATCGAGGCATGGGCCTCATATTTGGATTGTGTTTTGGGATTTTAGGAGCCTCTTGGGCTAGCATGTCCTTGTTAGGCCCAAGTGGTTGTTAGGTTATGAAGAGAGAATGAAGGGTATCATGGTAAATACCTTAATAGAAGAGTGATGGGGAGTTAGGTTATTTTCTGCACAAGTGTAGAAAATGAGATCATCATGTCTTAAAGTCTTCATCTTCTTCTTTCCATTTGCTCTCTCTCTCACAACACACCATCTAAATGTAGGATTTTGAGAGTTAGGAGTAAGAATCCCGTTTGGCTTGTTGAGGGAAGTTTTACTAGCTTGTAAGGATCTACATTTCAAGGTGGGAATGGCTAGTTTTGGTGGAAGAGTGTGTTTTGGTGAGGGTTGAAAAAGGAGAAAGAGAATGGGTGCTTAGGATCTTTATTCTTGCAAATGTTTGGGTTTTAACTCCCTTAATTCTCCCTTCAAAGTAGTGACACGTTTGGTAACATCTCTTGTAGTGAAAGAGGTTGGGAGCTCATCCAAAGCTCAAGAAGGAAGGAAAGCTTGAAGCAATGGAGGAAGGTCTTGTATTACCAGCTAAGCAAAGGTTAGTACACTACTAACTTCCATAGTTTCCTGGAAATCATAAAATTAGGCTTTGAGGCATATATTGATGTGTTTGGCTTGATTTTGGCTTGGGTGGTTGTTAATGGTGAATCTTGGTAGTGTTGTTGTAATGGCCTAAAATCAGTAAAAATCCACTTAATGCTATCACAATAATTTGTAGGAGAGGTTTGGGGTTTAACCATGGGGGTTAAATAGGGTCTTAGGGTGAAACCCGCACTTAAAGTTCAAAAATTGGGCGCGTATACCGGTACGGGGCTTAGCATATGGTACGCCTTAGTGAATCAGAGAAAGAAATTATGAGGGGAGTACCGGTATGCCTCCCCATGTATCGATACCCTTTGCAAGTAAAAAATTCAATTAACAATTTCTGGTATTGGTACGCATAGGGCGTATCGCTACGCACTGTAACATTGCTTGGGAAGGGCTTAGCGTATCGGTACGTATATGAGAGAGTATCGGTACGGTTGTGAATCGGTACGGGGCAATCCTAGTATCGATGGTGCGTACCGGTACGGTACAACTTATGAATTCAGTTCTTTTGAACCTAAAATGAGTATCGGTACGCATGGTTGAGTATCGATACGCAGAGGGGAGTACCGATACCCATATAGGAGTATCGGTACTCACTGGGCATTCTGCCCAAGAATTTGACCTTACGTTCGGGGGTTCTATAATTCGAAGCAAAAGGTCATGGGGGTCTCTTAAGGTGTAAAATCAATACTAAAACTGAGAAACTGAGATTTTAACCCCGTATGAGAATTAATTGGCTAATGACTTGGTAATATTGGGTAAAACGTGTGAGGTAGTAACCCATAGGGATCCTATGTGGATCAATCGAGGCTGTGTGGTAGATTAGGATCCTTGTTGTGTGCTAAGGGATACCTAGGTAAACGAGTCATCCCTTGTTGTTGGGATTGGATACTCTAGGTGTGTTGCAACACCTTGAAGATTTTCGAATGTAGGAACCCGATGCTATGTGGTCCCGGGCCCCATTCGAAGATGCTTGATGGGAGATCCCGAACTTAGATGCAGGATCCCTATGCTATGTGGACGCGAGCCTTATCCCCTGAGTATAGGATCCCGATGCTATGTGGATGCATGCCTCACTCAAGTGTAGGATTCTGATGCTTTGTGGACGTGGACCTCACTTAGTTGTCATTGGTGTTATCTATGTGGAGTCATGTAAATGTATGAGATACTTATATGAGCTGTGTGCGTGATCATACATTCATAATGCCATGTGTTTAGGCGGTTATGGTAGCGTTATTGCTATATTGCCATGACATCATTTCTGCTGCATTACGTTATTTATGATTTGCATGAAGCATTGTTGAGTGGCAGTGTATCCACTGAGCTTGTTAGCTCAGCGTTCGAAATCGTTGTTTCCGTTCGCAGGTTAGTAGGTTAACGCGAGGCTTGAAGGAGCACCATCAAGGTTGGATTTCAACATCGACTATAGTAGTTGAGTACATATACTAGATGTAATGGGCTATGTATTTCGTAGGACCCTATTTATATTTGTAACTCTTATTTTGTATTATTCGGTCCAAGTCGAATGTTTTTAATATTTGTAAGTGGAGCTCCGTGTTTACTATTTTAAACATCTGGATTTAACTATGTTTTCAATGTATGGACTTATGTTTTATTGGACTTATTCTTGTGGGCTTGAAAAAGGAAAAAAATTATCGATACAGTTTTCGGGCTTAGGGCCCAAATTTGACATCCGGATCAAGGGTGTTACAGACGTGGCATACTCTGATTGGCTGGAAAAAATTTAATGGATATTAAGAAAGGAGCAACGGTAAATTTTAAGGGACAAAATATTTCGAAAAATACTTTAAGAAGCTGTTCGAGAAAAAATTATACTTTAAGGGACAAATGAGCTTTTAAGCCTTATTATTTAGTGAAATACGAACTATGATGAAGTAAAGAGTTTAGTGATCAAACCTCTTTTGTTCACTGTTCAAACTATATATATTGAAAAAACTAGGATGAGAGGTTTCATAAAGTCCATAGAAGAAACAACCTATAAGGCAATTTTTGACAGGAGAAAACCTTTATTATCGAGAAATTATATAATAGGTTCAGCTCATCAGTCGTCGCGTTATTCATGGTCAAACTAATAAAAATCATCTATTTTATTATTTTTTATGTTATCTTTTTGGTAATTTACATGTGTACTTTACGGTCTATCTTTGAAGTACAATATCGTTTCTAAGGTTTGAACTCGTATCCTCTCTTTGGGAGTGCAATGTGCCTTAGCAATGCACCCAACACTTATTGATAGTAAAAAATGTTTTTTAATTTAATTTACAGTAAATATGTGTGAAGATTCACTTGATAAAAAGATAATATAAAAAATTAATAAAATAAATAATTTTTATTGGTTGGATCATAAATGACGTGACGAGCCGGACTTATGATATAATTTCTCTTTACTATCATAAGTAGTGAAGACTGAAGTGTCGACCCTAAAATTGAGCAAACTTGAACATATAAAGAAAATAACTTTTTTTTTTATCAATAAAGAAAATAAGGTTTGAACATTGTTTTTAACCGTTGGTGTATGCTTGAAAAAATTATTTAAATACTTAAAAAAAATCAATATTTAACGGTTGAGAGATTTGATTTTATCAAATCCCACATTAATTATATATTAATATTTTCAAATATTTAAATATAATATTTTAAATATATTCCTATTAAGTGATTAAAGACAAGATTTATACATACATATTAATATCTTGAAAATAACACATCTTTAGCATGTAACATATACACAATCTATCTCATTTTCCTTAATAATTTTTCACCAACCCCAATTCTCTAATTTTCTTATTCACAATAAATCCCTAATTAGGCATGTTGCACATAGTAGAATTCCATGCATGAAATAATTTCCCACCATAAAAACATGTAAAGAACGACGTGGGCAGTCCCATAGCCCTCTCACCACATCCACATCTACACCTCCGTCCTTTAGAAGCACAGATTTCAAATCTAAAAGCATCAGAAGAAAAGGAAAGGATATTACAGATTTAGAAGACAAATACTACATCTTGCTCTCCATCACCAAAAGCTATCCCTTGAGCTTTACAAACCATGCTGCTAATGTCCAGTACCAGCGTTTCAACAAGCCATGTACTGAACCTGAAGTGAGACAACCCGTTCCTCCATTTCAAAGCTCAAGGCTTGAAGCCTAAACCCTTCTCTCATTTCTTATTCAATCCACTCTCCAACAGTGTTGCTGCTTCATCATCTAGAGCTTTCACCACTTTTGCACTCTTCAAATCAAAGACCAAAGCAGCTCCCAAGAAGGTAATTTCTTTTAAATTTTCTTCTGGGTCTATTTTGATGGTGTTTAACTTGATTTTGAATTATACCCATTTTTGTACTTGAAAAGGTTGCACCGAAGCCGAAGCCAAAGGTTGAAGACGGAATCTTTGGCACTTCTGGAGGGATTGGTTTCACAAAGCAAAATGAGCTCTTTGTTGGGCGTGTTGCCATGATTGGTTTTGCTGTAAGTAAATCCTGCAATAGTATTCGTATCTGTTTACATAAAACTGTTTGACAATTTGCCTAAAAGAGATTTCTTTTTTTAACAATGTAAGTCTTGGAATTATTGTTTAGTCAAAGAAAAGTTGGTGTTTGTAGTTAGCACAATAAATACAATTCATTCTTTGATTAACTGTTGTTTTGTTAGAGAATAGAAATCTCAGATTGTCATGTATTTTTGTTGTGTGGATTTTGAATCCTGCTCACATTATGGATTAAATTATAGTTTTGATAATAACATAGGGGTTATGGTGCACTCATATATGCAGGCATCCTTGTTAGGTGAAGCAATAACCGGGAAAGGAATTCTAGCACAGTTGAACCTGGAGACAGGCATTCCAATTTATGAAGCTGAACCCCTTCTTCTCTTCTTCATCCTCTTCACCCTTCTCGGAGCAATCGGAGCTTTGGGGGACCGAGGTCGCTTTGTCGACGAGTCTCCTACAGGCATCGAAGGTGCAGTCATCCCTCCTGGGAAAGGCATCAGGGGCGCATTGGGTCTCAAGGAAGGAGGTAAAACATTAATCGTGCCACCAAATTCAACAAAGTTTACGTGCCACGATCAGTTAATACACCGACAATGCGTTAATATAAAATTATAGAAATGGTGACATGGTTTTTGGTTTGTGTTGATCAGGTCCATTGTTTGGATTCACAAAGGCAAATGAGCTGTTTGTGGGGAGATTGGCTCAGCTGGGGATTGCCTTCTCATTGATAGGAGAGATTATAACAGGGAAAGGAGCACTGGCACAGCTAAACATTGAGACAGGGATTCCTATTAGCGACATTGAGCCCCTTGTGTTGCTCAACGTTGCCTTCTTCTTTGCTGCTGCTATAAATCCGGGGACTGGTAAATTCATCACTGATGAAGAAGAAGACTAGGTTTTCGTACGCAATTTGTAATTAACATTAACATCCTCTGCTTTTCTCTCCATTTTTTTCCTCATGTTACTTTTAGAATGGTTTCTCAATCCATAATTTTTTTAAAGGGCTGTCTTGACATGCATATTATGAAAAATAATCTAAAACAAAAATAATAAGTTTTCCAAAAAAAAAAAACTTTCAAATGGTCACTAAACTATCTCTAAAAATACAAAATGGTCGTCAAACTTTCAAAAGTTACATAAGAGCATTAAACTTAAGTTTTTCTTACAAAATAGTCATTGAGTCGTTAACTGGATGACGTGACAATTACATAAATTTGAATAATAGAACATTTAATTTACCATATTGACATATTCAATCAATTTATTTTCAATTTAACCCGCATTATTGATATCTAAATTGATTGAATGTGTAAATATTGAAAATTAAATATGTTATTATACAAATTTTCATAACTGTCATGTCTCCTAATTAACGTTTTAACGGTTCAGTGACCATTTTGTAACAAAAACTAAAATTTAACGTCTGTTATGCAATTTTTGAAAGCTTGATGATTATTTTGTATTTTTAAAGATAGTTTAATGACTATTTGTGTACTTTACCCTAAATATACATTAAACAATAAAAAATTTAAATCTCAATACTTGTAGCAAAATTTTTAATATAAAATTAATCTGAACCGGAATAGTAAAACAAAATTATATCAATTAAAACATTAAATAGTAGCATGATTGGGTTGTCTAATTACGGTAAGAAACAAATATATTATTTATTTATTTAACATCGTAAACAAAACAAATTCTGTTTAAAAATTATTCTCATAATAAATTTTTATAATATTAAATTAATTTATGTTTAAAGTACACCAGATATCATCAAACTTTAAGTTTAATATCGATTGTACCAATGAACTAAAAATTGATATTGTTTTAACACTGAACTTTAGTTTAGACTTCAATTGTACTATTGATGCATTAAAATTGATGATGTGAGTAGATCTTAACGGTCCGCGTGCAATGACGTGAAGTAATTTTAACAGTCTTGTAGTATAATTGAAGCATAAACTAAAGCTCAGTGCTAAAATAATATCGATTTTTAGTTTAGTGGTATAATTGATATTAAACTTAAAGTTTATTTGTATTTAATCTTAATTTATTAATAAATTAAATACTAAGTTAGGGGTGTGCATTCGGTTAATTCGATCGGTGGCTGAACCGAATTAACCATAACCGAATTAATTGAAATTTTTAGAACTTTAACCGTTAACCGAATCGAATTAGCCTTAATCGAATTAACCGAACCGAAATTATTTCAATTAATTCGGCGGTTGTCGAATTAACCGAAATTTGTTATAAAATTTTGGGTAAATTACACAATTGGTCACTAAATTATGTTAAAATGACCTTTTTAGTCACCGAACTTTCATTTTATACTAATTTGATAAAAGTTTAATGAACATTTTATAATATATTAAAAAAATTTAATGATCATTTTATAATTTTTAAAAGTGCAATGACCAAAAATAAATATATGTAATATATATAATATTTAATATATAATAATTTCGGTTAATTAGCCAATTTCAAACCGAATTAACTGATAACCGAATTTTCTAAAAAAAATAACCATTAATCGAACTTACTTAAAATTAACCGAAAAAAATTTAGTTCGGTCGGTTAATTCAGTTAAAACCGAATAATGCACACCCCTAGCTAAAATATGATGTTTAACTATGTAAAATTTATATAAAAAATAGATTATGTACCTAAATTCTCTCCTGCCTATAGTAATCATCAATCAAGGGTAATATAATAGTGTTTGCTCCTTAAAAAAAAGTCAAGTGATTGGTGAACAAACCGAACCTCAGTAATCATTAGCCATCAATGCTACAAATCATTCCAAAAGGACAAAAGAAAAAAAGAAAGAAAACTCCAAAAATCTAAGTTGATGACTTCATTATGCTACTTAATCCCTTCTTAGACACTAAAATAAGGACACTTGTAAATTAAACAGCAAAAAATATATGATCAGGTTTAATTATGTTCTTAGTCCTTATATTTTTAAATTGTTAATGATAAGCCTCAACTAATCTCATAATTTCTTACTAATGGCCTTTTAGACCCTTTCACATTTATATTAAATATTATTTTTCATAGAGAAAATTTGAACACAAGTCAAGATAATCAGTACAGTATCAATACTTGATAGATGTATTATTTTTGTTATTGTGGTACATACTAGTATTAGTATATGCTGGTATATCTTTCGAGATCATCGGTATTTTTTGGGTGAAATTTTAATACAAGAGAAAACATTTTATGTGGCGAAGGTGAAAATTTTATTTTTTATAATCAATTATAATTTAAGGTTTAGAAGTTTATTTTATATTAAGGTTTAGGGGTTTAAATTTTAGAGTTTTGTACTTAGTATTTAAGGTTTAAAATTAAGGGTTTAGATTTTATATTGTGGAGTTAAAATAAACATGGTTGCGTAAAAAACTTACATTGTTTTTGCTTCAAATATTAATCCTTAATATAAAAAGTAATTAGACGATTATTTCAATTTTTTTAATATTTTGATGTGATTATATTGTAGTATTGGTCATTTAATCTTAACCTTATAAAAAAGTACATATTTGTACAAATAAACAGTTTGAACTTAAATCTTATAAGAACAACACTCACATAAAAATAATTTGAAGATAAAATATAAGTTTAACCCTTAAAATTGAACTGTTAATTATTAGTAGTAGTATTATCATTATTTTTCCCATATAAGCCCTGAAAATCTAGCCGTTACGACACCCCGACCCCGATGGAGCGGACAAATTGTCCTTCCTCACCCAACTCAGCAGTTATTACTAAAAAGTCGGTCTTTTTTTTAGCACCGTCACCCCAGTCAGAGCTGTCGATTTTAGAGAAAAAAGAAGGAATAATGGAGAAATCGGTTTTTGTGAACGATGTTGAACAGGTCGATGGAAATCTCCATTACTCCTTTTCTCCTGCTTCTCTAAGACATGTAACTTACAGGTTTGTTGATTTTTTTCTTTTTTTAATTGGATGTTTTTAATTTTGAATTTTGATTTCTGGGCTTTGTTTGTTATGAGATTATTGGTTGCGTTGACTATGCCTAATTGTGTTAAATAAAGCTTATGTTTTTCACCTTCTCTGTCTTCGTTGATTGTAAACCAGGGGACTGGTTTAGGTTAATAAAGAGTTCATTGGAGTACAAGGCTGAATCTTGAATGTGCTTTTGATCAGAAGAAAATGTTTATGTGAATTAAATTGACTGTAAAAGGGACCGTTTGGGTTGACAATGTAAAAGAGAAATCTCTTGAAAATAGGAAACAACTTTTGGGGTACACCATAAGAATGCTTATTTATCTTAGTTAAATTGCCGTATGGTGATTTCTGCGCAAACTATGATGAATTATTGCCATTGTGAATGCTATTGCTGCAATAATTACTTTGATCGATACTAAAAATTATGAATTGGGGGAAGCGGGTTTAGCAATGAGCTTCTCTGTTTTTGCTTTTCTTCCAATAGTATTCTGGCTGTTACTAGCTGATGATATTTATTCTACAACTTATTTACTTCAACTTTTCATTTTTCTTGAAATATCCGTGATTGGCATGTCAATCCAACACATGTCTATGTAGTATAATCTTCCAAAGATTTTGTTAATCATGGAAAAGCTTAGTAAAATTTAAACATAAACGTGTCAGACATGTACTTGTATCCGACACTCACATTCGAGTTCAAATAACCCAGATTTTTTTTCATGTTAGGGGCTTATTAGGATGCTGATGGAATGGAATGGTTATTTATGTTATTTTGCGTTTATGGTAACTTTACCTCCTCAAATTCTCTGGTTTGCTTGATGTTGGTACTCGGTGGACGTAGCAACAAAACATCTGAAGATACGATTTTTATGGTTGTTGAGTTGTAATTTGATTTACTTAACTTTTATAGTCACTGCAAGTTCTTAAATTGATATGGTCTGTTTGATCTAGATATTAAAGCCAGGTTATGACTATAATTCTTACATTTGATAGTTGACATTGAGAATTCTTTTTGGTACGTTTTACAATATGGCCCAAATCCTCGGGTTCCAACAGAGAGCCTCAACCACTGCTTCAAGGTGTTGGTGACATTGAGAATTAGTCCTAGTGATTTTTAATTCGAAATTTCTTTATGAAACTGCAATGAGTTCTCAGAAAGAGCCGGTTAGCGAAAAAGTTCCTTTAATGCTTCAATTGTTGCAACTTATGATGCCTTCCTCGAACACATGTCGAATTCTAGTCTCCTTGTTTCCGGATATAGATGGTGAATAACCCTCTGTAAAGCAACATATGCAAACTATATATACATTATATATAGACAACTGCATAATAGTTTACTTGGAAGTTTTTCTTTATCATTACGATTTTTGAAGATATAAAATGGTGGAATAATTCTTCTTGCAGTTGTGGTTCCTGTGGGTATGAGCTAAACCTGAGTTCTTCTAGTCGAATCACCACAACAATTGGCTCCAAATATGGGAAATCTATAAAGCGAGAGATTATATCATTCTCCAGTATAGATGAGAACAGATTTACACAAGTCGACGAGTTCCAATGCATTCCTTACTTTTCAAGGCACTCTTGGGGCTTGTTTCGCCGTAGAACCAAACTCCTTTGCCGCAAGTGTGGCAACCACATTGGAAATGCTTGTGATGACAAAACTTCAGGCTACGCTCTTGTATTAGACAAATCCGATTCACCCTCCGGTAATGAAGCATCTAGCCATAGAAAATATGATGTCAGAATCCGTGCCCTACAACCCTCATCGGCTCAAGAACTTGGCACTCCGCTTTTTATGTGATTTAGTAGAGTGTTCTATCTCCATTCTATCGTCCAAGGTCTTCCAATTGCATTATACTGGGTTTTCTTGTGGGGTTGTTTCGGGTCATTCTGTCTTCTCTTTGTTTTTTTTCATAAGCATGCTCTTAATATATCATGGTAAGTGATGTACATAAAAGGAACTGAATTCTGAATGGAAAGTGATTTGGAGTGTTTGAGAGAACCCAAAGTTTAAGTGTAATCATATTCATGTAATATCTTTTTGAATTGAATTAAATCCAAGTATTTTGGGGACATTGCATTGAATTGGCTTGGAATTTTGGCTGGTTGAACCATTTAAAGGATACTCTGTTGGTGAAACAAAATGTGTTGGAGAGTAAAAAAACAAACCCAGAGCGAATCCTGAAGCACTTATTGACAACCGGTGGACAGAAAATGTGTTGAAACACAAATTGTTCAGTGGAGAGAGATTAAAGGAAAGACTATATAGCATAATTTCAAAAAATGTTCCCAATGTTTGACCGGATATTTAATTTGGTCATTTTTTGAAATATTTTAACCTTCTACGTTTTATTTTTTGTCTAAATAGTCACTTCGAAGATTTAAACAGTTAGTTAACTAATGGTAAATAACTTGAAACGATGTGATAAACCTACATGACAGTGTACATTGACATAGAATTGTCATATAAATAAAAGTACCGACTTGACAGAATAACACATATGTCAAAAAATAATTTTATAAAATTATATAAAATACAAAATTATTTTTCCTCATGACGTGTCATTCTATCAGATCATTTCAAATTGTCTATCGTTTGTTGACTAACAAATTTTATCTATGGAGGAGACATTTTGACCCAAAATAAAATTTTGAGGGCGAAAGTACTTCAGAAAAAATATGAGCCAAAGTGACTATTAAATCAAACGTTAGGGACTTTTTTTTAATACTATACCAACTACATCTATCTATCTATAAATCTTCAAATCCCATATTAATTAAGTTAACTTAGTATCTTGATGTTCTATTTGTTCAAACCCATAATCTCCTTGTAACAATAAGTTAAAGCTCAATCATCAATTTTTCTTCTTTAAAAAAAAGTAATAAGTATACACATGTTATTGAATTTAAAGATGCATGACATTAATAATGGTCATGTTTGACAATTAACGAATAGCTGATAGCATTAACTGATTTGACTAGCGGATTATATTAGTTGATTGTATAAAACTGTTTGATAAAATTAACTGATAGTTGTTTGATTATTTGAACAAACAAAATAACATATAAGGACATGATTATATTCGATACTTGTTGGAATAATTTATTAGTTATTAGCATTTTGTATCTATTAATATTAATTAGATTATGAAAATTATTTTTTTAAATCATTACTGAGCATATACGAATGATGTACATATTAATTTTTTATTTCTAAAATTATCTTTTTAATATAATTTTAGTAATTATTAAATTTGATGAATATATTAATTTCTTATTTATGAAGTTATATTTTGAATATAGTTTTATTAATTATTAAATTTATATGTATTTATTAATTTATATATTGATTTCTTTTTTATGAAATTATTTTTTTAAGTTTTGTTAGTTATTCAAATTTATTTTATTTAGATATTTTTTTTATAATTATCAAGGACAAAGTAGTCTTTATAAGTTTTTTGTCCAAATCTCTAACTCAAAAACTCCTAAAATGAGTTTTTTCAAAATAATAGGTTTCACCTCAATCCGCTATTACAATTCTCTATTTACCAAACATCCAAATTAGCGGATTTGACTGCTCAAACATCTAAAAATGCTTCAAACCACTCATTTTGGCTCAAAAAGATGTTTACCAAATATGACAAATATATTCACTAACCCTAGCCACTCTCCTTATTTTTCTCTAGCTGCGCTGCAATATTTTCTTTCTTTCTAATTATTATGTGGCTGGCGGCGACACTAGCTTTAGTGTTGGTTGCCGACCGTCGATATTTTTTTCTTGTTTTTTGTTTCGTGCTTTATTTTTTATTTTTTATATTTAATAATTTTGCTCTTGTGACACGATTTTCTCTATCTTTTGTATGAATCCTCTATCTTTTGGCACGTTTTTTTCTTAATCGGTAAATTGGCAGTTTTTTATTTTTTCTATGAGGGTTAGATTTGACGTCGCCACGACTGATCAATATGACCTCTTTTGATTATCCTGCTGATCTTCATGTTTTGGACCCTCTAACTGGATTTGGATACAAGCTCACAGTCACTGACTTGTTCACAATTGAGTTACGATAATGATCGTGTTGTCAACGTGCCTTATTATTGTAATATGCATTTTTTAATGTTGTTTGTTGTTATTTTTACCTTTCATCGTTGAGCTTTGGTGACGTTTTTTTGTATGATTTCTATTTTGTTTCGAGCCTTTGAGTTAGGGTTTTTATTTTTTTTGTATGGTCATGTTTTTATGATCTAGAGACATTAATTTTTTTAAGAATATGTCCGTATCAAATTTATTTACCTGAATCGTAATCTTTCGTTATATTTTTGAATTATTCTTCTTTTAATAAAATTAGCGTACTCATATTAAAAAATATCATAATATCATGTGCAAATTAACTGTAAATTTTCTAAAGTTATTTTTTTCTCTAACAAGATCAAGCTTGATTTCAATGAAATAAGGGAAAACAAACCGTAAGATACCCTATTTTAGAGATTTTGACATGTATGTTCAATGCCATCAAGAAAATTCATGAAAAAATAGAAAATTAACACTTGAAAAATCAGAGTGTTAAAAGCATAAAAGCAAAATCTATCTCCGCCCTTCAATCTTTCCTTCATTCCATAGAAAACCTAATAATCATAAAAAATCTAAAGGTTCTATTAATCTTGTAAACTGTTTCGATACCGATTGATGGAGCAGATAAAAATCATGCTACATAGACATACAAAAAATATAGTAGTGATATGCGAAAAGCAAATAATTTAAAACAAAAAAGTCTTAAAATAAAACAAAGAAATGAGAATAAAAAAGTACTAACAATAAATTTTTAATTTAAATTATAATGTAAAATAATTTTTTAAAATATTATTGTAACTGTGAAATCAAACACTAATTTTTAAATAAGATAGGGGTTTATTTTATAAATTTAATATTTATTTTTTATGGATTTGGGTTGGGGTAAGGTTGTATTTTTTTTATTTGAGTTTTGATTTGGATAACATGTATGATATTTATTTGGTTTTGGACTTTAAAGAGTGAATTTAGGTTTTGGATAATTTTATAAATTAAGAAATGATTTATGAGTTATATTTTGATGCATAAGCTGTGTAAAAAAATATACAACCTTTTTATAAAATTTAAAACCTAAGTCTCAAACTCTAGCACCATAAAACTTAAACCTTAAACTCTAAATTCTAACCATAAACCTTAAATTTTACACCTTGCACACTAAACCCCTAAACTTTAAACCCTAACCTAAAATCCTAAACTATAAAATTGAAAGGCTTGTGTATCAAAGTATTTTCCATGATTTATTTATTTTAGAAAGCTTGTCTAGGTAATGTTTGATTTATTTTAAAACCCTTTGATTTGATTTATTTCAGGTAATATGATTTTTATGCGGATTTTGATATTTTGCTAATTGTGATTTTTGTTTTAAATGTGGGCTTGAGTTATTGTAAAATTGCAATTATGTGAAAATTTTGTAATAATTTTACACTTATATAATTTTTAAATAACTTGTAAATAATGAGCAAAATGTTAGAATGATTTAGGTCCATAATGATGCATGAATAAAACCCTTATTTAAATAAAATGAGGTTACAGTGGATTGTCCCGGAGATAATGTTGTAGGGCGATAATCCATCTTTTCATGTATTCTAATATTTTAGGAGACTCCGAACAATTTTGTTTGTAAGGTATATATGTTTTATAATGAGTTAAGAAAAATATGAACAAATATTATCTTGTAATAATCTCTAGACTATTAAAATAACCCTTCGAATCTGTATCAGGTAAGAAGACCGAGTTTGTTATTTTTAATAGAAATTATTGGTCTGAGTTCGATTCTTGGATATTAATTTTTGATTGTTTTATTTAAAGATTATATATAAATACAAAAAACAAAAACATTCTCCTAATAATATTAATTATTTATTAAAATGTGAGTAGTTTGATCATTTTCCAACTAATCAAGAACTTTACTAATATTACAAATATTAAAGAAAAAGGTATTTGAACTTGACTTTAATATTCAATTTTGCACTTAAACTTTTGTTGATCTAACTAGGTACTTGAATTTGATGTCTTAATTTAAATTAGTACTTGAATTTGATTTTTGATTCAAATTGATATTCACAATTTTAAGCGATTTAAACCAATAAACCTAATCAAAGTATTAATCTGAACCAAAAAGTCAAGTTCAAATACCTAATTGAACATTTAAGCCAAGTCAAATAGCTAATTAGGTAAAATGAACTTAAGTAATAAATTGAACTTTGTAAACATAGAAAAAAATATTATATGACCCCGGCCCACCACGTCATTTATAGTCTTATCCACTAAAAATCAGCCACATAATTTTTTATGTTATTATTTTTTTAAATCTTCACCTTTTTTATGTCATGTAAATAGGGAGAGAGTGGTTACATAGAAGTTGATTATGAATGGATTAGTATGGCTGATTTTTAGTGGATAAGAAACATAAATGACGTGGTGAGCCTGCTCCATAAAATAATTTCTCGTAAACATGTTAAGTACTAAAATATATACTAATTATGAGAATAAATAACAAATGAAAAAGATATGTTACGATTTTTTATGTGTATCAGATAATAATTTCATAATTATATATGTACACATAGTGGATGTACACAGTTAACCAAAAATTATAACAATTAACCTATAAGTTATGATCTTAATATAGAAATTATATGTTTTTAGTGTAATTAGAAGAAAAATATATTTAAGAATATATAAAAAAATTAGTGACTATTTTTTAATAAATTATAAATACATATATGCCGAACGCGACATAAAGGGGTGTGTGGTCCAATTGAATGTGGTTAGCATTAATTTACTTGGAATATCAAATCATATAGATTAGTATAGGCTTTATCCTATTCCTAGCCTTTATAACACATGATAACCAGCTTTCGATGATGTTGGATGCTTTAATTTCTAACCCTAATCCTGCCATAATGATAAAGTGGGTCCTAAACCTTGTAAAAAAAAATCTTTATTTTTACGGCATCAAAATCTTCATGCATATTTCAGATTGATTTAATAAATAAAAATTTATTTTAAAGTCCTTTAGATCTCATAATCGGCGCCTTCATGTACTCCAAGTTTTGGTGAATATCACTTGTTTTTTTATTTCAATTTTATTAAATCCATATTTATGTCCACGTTTATTTTATATTTAAGCAAGATCTAGTCAATTAAAATTATAAAATCCATTTTAGACAGTCTATCGAACCCGATAGATGGTATTAGGGATAAAAAATATGGTCTCTTTTCGGTGTCTCTTTATATGCTCAAACACTAAAAAAATTAAATTTTAAGTCTTAAGCCTAAATTTTAAATCATACACTATAAACTCTAAAGGTTTAACTACAAAATAAGTGTCCAAATTATGTCTTTTTTTACAATAAGTGCCTGAAGTAGTTTTTGGCTGAAATAGGTGTCTAACCTTTTATTTTTGGCTGAAATAGGTGCTTAAAGTGTTTTTTGATTAAAATAGGTGCCTAAACTAACATTTTTTGTTGAAATAGGTGCCTCAATTAACTTTAGAACAAACTAAAATTGAAACTTTAGGCACCTATTTAAGCCAAAAATGAAATTTTAGGCCCCTATTTCAACAAAAAAATACTTTAGGCACCTATTACAAAAAAGAGACATAATTTGGGCACTTATTTTGTAGTTTATCCCACTTTAAATACTAAAAAGTACGTCATACCTCCAATTTCCTAAACTCTAATTCTAAACCCTAACCTAAAACACCTTAACATTAAATATTTTTTTAGTGTGAGACATAAATATGAACACTAAAAATGATAGAGGGTTTCTATTTGTAATATGAGCAGTAAATAAATCTACTTGACATAAATTTATCATAAGAAAAGATAATTAAAATATATGTAAATAATTTGTAATATTTATGTATTTGAGTTTGTATTTTAATATTTTGGAGAAAATATTTGCAGGGTACATGTCGTGTTACTTGGGCAATATTTGTGGGCGTTTATAAGTGACTTAATAAGTACTCATAGGCTCAATAAGTTTAATATCATCATTATAATATTATTATTTTTATCATCACTTCCACTTTATTAATTTGTATTAGGAACTTATTAGACATTTGAGTATTTATTGAACCAGTTGACAACGCCAACTAGATTGTCTTTTGCTTCTTGGCACAACCGATTCTTACCCTTTTCTTTCCTTTTCTTTTAGACCTGTAAATTTTAAAAATATATGAAAACTAATATTTTTTTTAATTATAAAAATATTTTTAAATTTATTATTTTGTGAAAAATATTTAAAAATCATGATATATTTTTTTAAAAAGTCTAGTTATGTGAAAATTTAATAATATTTGTGCTTTATTTGAATTTCGA
This sequence comes from Hibiscus mutabilis, assembly GCA_019671005.1. Lineage (NCBI taxonomy): Eukaryota > Viridiplantae > Streptophyta > Magnoliopsida > Malvales > Malvaceae > Hibiscus > Hibiscus mutabilis. The sequence continues at coordinate 20,698,149 of CM033713.1, read as the reverse complement.
TGTTATGTATATTTATTATTATTATGTGCTACCAGGAAATATAAAAATGACCCAAAATTACCTTGAAATGAAAATGAGAAAAAAAATTATGATCCAAATAAAAGAAATTAACTCAACATCCACCATTAAGGCAATAACCGGGCAATTGACGAGTTTAAAAATTGTTCCATAGTTAGATTGTGACATTTTCTATCAGTCCAATCATCTAAATTAGGTAAGGAGTGTTCCATAGTTTAAAAATTTTTACGATTTGGTCCTTAAAAAGTATATATTGGTTAATTGGCATCTAATTGGGTCCCAATTTATACTTTTGAATGAATATGAGTTTAATCACATGATTAATTATTAAAATGCATGTTTTAGTAATCTTCAAAAACTTTTGTTAGACTTATAATTTAGCCTCTAAAGATCAAAATTTGTCAATCAGATTCGATTATTTCGATGATGCTTTAAAATGAATGTAGGAGATTGAATATCATGTGATATTGCTTGTTTTGTCTGAATTAGTTTTGAATGATCAAATATTATTATTTGCATATCGGTCTCTTAACTTTTGCAACTTTATAAAGGAGTCCCTATATGATAGGAATTGGTACATTATTTATATCAATGATTGTAAGTGAGTTTATAGCTTGACAAAGATTATAATGTTTGTAATCAAACAAGTGTCTAGAGTTTTATAAGTTTATGAAATGGTCCCTGCATGTCTAAAGGATATTGTAATTGGTTGAATTGCATACCTAAGTCAATATTATAAGCTCCAATTATCATAATGTGACATCACTTGTTCATATGGTCGTTCGAACCGAATAAAAAAAATACATTAGAGTTTAGAGTATAACACCTTTTATCCGGTCCGAACGACCATATAAACACTGGTCTATATAATTCTTGAATATTTTGGTTAGAAGTTTGAAATCTTTATGAGGTGCGACAAAAGGATGTGGCTCTTTAAAGTATGTCTTGCAAAAGAAAAAGCCAACTCAAGCCAATCCTAGCCTCCCTTAAAAGGTTAAAAAACCAAAGCCGAGGCTAGCCTAGCCTAGCTCTCCCTTTAACCAAAGAAATTAAAGCTGCTGCCCTTTTATTTGTGAGGCGATTTTTTCCCCGGCAAATATGATTTTTATTGAACTTAAAAGGTCATATAAACATTTGACGTAAGTTGTGTGGATGGATGAAAGATTTGAAGACTCCTCTTCCTCACCAACTTTTAACCACTTCCCCATAATGCTTCTTCACCCCCTCAGCACTCGGTCCAAAGGGTAATATCAATAACCAGTTTGTTTAGTGGGAGTGACACGTTTGAGGTTTGAACTCGAGATGGACGTTGAAACAATGACTTGTTTGACGGAAGTTGAAACTTAGACTGAAAAGTTTATCTTAATGTATATCTACTACGATTCTTTCATCATCTTCTTCATCTTTTGGTAATGATGGAGATGGAGGTGGGCTGGTGGGGTTAAGATTTATGTCTTGTCATTTTCGACCACTCCATCTTGGCCTTTTTCTCAACACCAATTGTGGTCCTAATTGCACTGGTCCTTTTGCTGGAGATTAAGAATGTGGGACAAATTCCCCTACAGTGAAGGGTCTTTCTAAACAAAGGGGCCTGCTGACTACCTTGCACCAGCTCAATGACCGGCATGTGGGGGCCAAGACCTCCCACAGCAATTATCTAAAATTTCAAGTCCAAGAAACGAATGATGAAAAAAACAGACCAGAAGTCTAATTATCGAATCAATTGTTCGAATCAACGGATTATACCCATGGAATGTGACTAAACACCAATTCGATACAACCAACTAATCCGGTCCGGTTTCTTATTCCTTAGAAGAAGGAACAAGATTCTCCCACCAAAGACAACAATAAGACCACCACACTATATTTTTGGAAGGCATGTTGGCCTTGGGACCCTTTTGAAATTATGCTCCAATGTTTCCTCACTTTGTGCACATGATATGGGGACTTCAAATATCAGTATGGGGAGAAAAATATACAAATATTTCTTTTTGTACAAGGAATGTGCCTGTGTCTAAACCAATCTGAAATGAGTGGCACATTGTAAAACAATCCTTTTACAGCTGGTTTTGTTGATCAGAAAATAAGAATAGAATAGAAGCAGCAGCCAATGAACTTAAAGCCAAAGCCTAGCACTTTAGGGTGATTAAAGTATATTTTGACTCTTCCCATATCTCAATTATATGAGAGCCCCAACACAAACAAATTGGTATGGAAGAGGGAAAAGCAAAGCTTTAGTGTCCCTTTCTATACAAAAGCATGTCTTTATTCTTTGGTCCACTTTGTCAGAGTCCTAATCCAGCCCTTCCTTCTCATCGCTTTCGCACCATCTACCTTGCTGGACCTCTTCCACCTTATGTGCTGGAACAAGTGGCCAATGCGCTTCCGCCACCTAAGGGAGGCTCGTGGTTTCGCATGCTCTATCACGCTCTTATTGGTCTCCTTGGTGGCATCCATGCCCTTGGTCAAGCTTGGGTTACATGACATGCTGCAATGCTTGAGAGAGACCTTAGAAACTGTGCCTTTTTCCCATGAACCAACACCATTCTCTTCAAACTTGATTGAGATAAAGGAATCTGCAAAAGTAAAACTTGGACACTGAACAAAGGATTTCAAAAGAAGATTGCTACAACTAAAAGTACTAGAAAAATGAAAGGGAAAAATAAAAGCAAAGGAAAAAGTAACAACTTTTATTATTTTTATAGTAAAGTGTATGTATTTTACTACATCAACCATATCAACCATATTTGCAGCTACTAGTCAGCTATATACTATAGTGAGTGCAAAACTAAAGCAATGTCCCAGAAAAAAAAAAGAGAGGAAAAAATGTAAAAGGAAAGCCATCTTTACCAAAATTTTCTATGCCAAGGACATGATTAGCAAAAATTGACATGAGAGGGTGGGGGGGACCATCTCTAGATTTTCAGATTAGCTGAATTTGTGTGATATTTGTTGTTTTTTTACCAATAGGACGCTGAATTATTTGCATGATCCAACAATTAAATGGTAATGTTCTTTTGGTTATATGAGCAATAGAGGAAAGTTACAGAAGTTTTCTGATTCTAGTTCTGTAGATTTTGCAGATACGTGTTAGGAACCAAAGCATATATACATAAATTATCTGCAGATTTGGATGCATTTTAAATTGCCTTTGAAATAATCATAGGATTTCCTAAGAATTATTAATGGCATTCATTGTTCCCAAGCAAACATAAATATCTTCCAATTAGCATAAGACTTTTCCATGATATTCCCATGCAAAACACACAGAGACATACATTCTTATGTTGGAAAACAGCTATCAGTTTATGTAGGGGAAGTACTTTACTCTGAAACATTGTTAAAGGGGGGAAAATACCAAGAGAAGAAAACAGTAAAAGATTCTTCATTTCCAGTTTTACCAGACTTTGACCACACTTTTGTCACTACCCAAACAATAAGTCTAAGACACACATGCATGCATGTGATACATATCTTTTTCATATGATGTTTGGATTCAAGTTCATTTCCCTTTTGTTGATGCAAATTCAAGAACACATGAAAGACAGTAAATGATTATTACCTTCTTGACTGGTTGGAGCATCAGAATGTTGAGATTTGCAATGCTTGAACTCAAGACGATTGAGCAGTGAGCCTAAAGCAAAGATCTTGGGGAGATTAATGGGAGATTTCTTGAATGAAACACCTTGAATAAATCCATGGCCGCCTCTGGTGGATGGTGAAGAGCTTTGATTTTGCTTTGAAGCTAAGATAAGAAGCCTCTCGTTTAAGCACAAAGCGCAAACCCCAATGACAACTTCTTTAGGATGGGAATAGCAGCTTGAATTGTCTTCTCTAAACCCATTCATCGTAGCATGGGGATTTCCTACTGGTGGAAAAGATAAAGAGAGAAAATGGAGGAAATATGAACACTTTGAAGACAAAAAGGAAATGGAAAGGGTCTGAGTTGGTGCCCAATAGCTTATATTGTGGGGAAAGTTGAAGCTAAGAGCATCATGAAAATGGTCCCACTAACATATCAGTTTGGGTAGCCATCCATTTAGCTAAGATATGGACATTGATCTTCTTTAAAGCCAATTCTTTTGAACACCTAATTTGTTTTTGACAAAAAATAAATTTTTACATGAGATTTTAGGTTTCAATTAGACTTATTCCTGAGTTGGTGTAATATTAGTTAAAATCAGGGATGAATGCATGATTTATGCTAGGGTGTGAATCTCTAGAACATTATATTAGAATAAGAGAATAAAATTACAAAAAATTAGATATGTAAAATTAAACCGTCGGTAAAAAGAATACAAAGATCTAAATTATATGATAATTTAAAAATAATAGGGGTGAGATCATTCTTAGGTGAAATGGAGCTTGAAGACCTATATTTGGGAAGGTAAATTAACCCTTGCTTAAGGAATATACAACAATTTTCTATGATTATTGTCCCCATCTGTTGCTGAGATTGCCAAATAGAATATATGTACATTTCCCCAATTTGTTGGTGAGATTTCCACAATTTCCCTGATTTAGTAGTTGGATTTGGAAGGTAAATGCAAAGGTTGGCATTTTCATGCTATTGCAAAACCCAAGTCTCTAGGAAACTGGTTGGTGGTTCTATTGTGAACGTGGAATGGCTTAAATATTGAGACTCCCAATTGATTTGAGGCCATTTAAAGGCACACAATGTAGGGATTTGGTGTAACCCAAGATACATGAGAATGGGAAAAGCAACTTGGCTTGAATCTTACCAAGTTTCAACGATGGGGTTCCATTTTTTTTGTTTAACAAAGTCACCTGCTTTAATTTGATTGTTAACCTTTTTTATTTGGAGAAGTATTCAAATTTCTCGAGGTTTAAGGGGTAATTTTATCCATATATTAGTTACAAATCAGCAATTTTTTCATTCCCTTTTAATTTCATTAAATTAGTCTTTGTAGTTGTCCAAAATCAACAATTTTGTCTCTTATTTTTAACTTCCTCAATTTATCTTTCAAACTCCTCGAATTGCATCAATCTTACCCTTTAACTATCATTGACTAACAAAGTTGTTATCACCACCCGCCTTTTGCCATCTTAGGCATTTCATCGCTAAATAATTAACATCCGAGTTAGCATGTCCACATGTCATTTTTAATAAATTAATATCCTCTAATAAGACGATGATGTGTCACTTTTGATGATGCGACAATACAATTTGTTTGAAAGGAAAAAAGGCATCGTTAAAAATCCCTTCATAACTTGATTAAACCAAAGTCAATTCAAGACATCAGAAGGCGAAAAATGTCCAACATTTTATTCATACCCTTTAATAGTACAATTGTCGTGATTTTTTTTAGAAAATATATGTAATTTTAAAAGAAATGATTAATTCTGAAACCATCTATATGTACTATCACGTCACCAAAATTGACTCGTCATAATCGACATGGCAAGATAGTTGACGATAACGTCTGATGTTGATGCAAATAACGACCACATGCTCAGAATTTAACAAATATGTTAGTCAACGACGATCAAAGAGCGAGATTGATGCAATTTAGGAGTTCAAGGGTTAAAGTGATGAAATTAAAAATGAAAGACAATATTGTTGATTTTAGAAGACTATTGTAACCCCTTAGACACGCATATGTGTTATGTGTAATTCCGAGAGGTCACATTCCACACCAAAAATTTCCCATGAAAAAATTTAAAGATAACGGGTCCAAATCAAATAAGAATTTTAAACCATGCATAGATAAGTTAAGATAATCAGATATAGCATATTAGAATTTAGTTACAAAATAATGCCACATCGAGCAAAATTGTAAAGTATGCCATATCAAAATATAGGCTCATGTCACCATAATAAATATAGTCTGGAAGATAGAAACATTTCAACAAAAGAAGAGTAATGAATGTGTCGATCCTCCAAGTGCCAAGTCCGGGAAGCCTATCCAAAAGTATCTAAAAAGGAAAGATTTGGAGGGTATGAGCTAGGGAGCTCAGTGTGTTCTTATAAGTGCAGATAAAACATATAATAGTTCAGACATGTATAAATCATTTCAGTAAAATGTGTTTAAAAGGAAACCAAAGTTTTATTTATATACCCTAGTACACCGATATGTAGTTCCCCAAAACTGCATCCATAAGGACTTACCCTAGGCCCAATGGGCGTAAGAGCCAACCTAAGGGGTTGCCTTAGGTCAATAAGGAATTACTCGAGTTGAAGCGTTGAAACCTACCCTAGGGGCGACCTTGGGTCCATTAGGAATTACCAGTTGGATCAGGGCTGAACCTACATAGACTTCATAACATATCCCCGATAGTATAACAATATCAAGAATCATGTGACAGACGTATGTTTTATAATGAAAAAATAGTAAGCAGATATCATGCTTTCAAATATGACATATGGGCATACTTTCAAGAAGATAAAGTAGTTATGCATTTAATTAGATAACAATATCATGTTTTCAAATCAGATAAGGTATCCAAATCATATAAAATTTTGCATGCTTTCAATTAGAAAAAAAATATTTATGTGCACATGATCATTTCAGAAAATATATTTAAAACTGTAATTTAGTACACAAGGAACACACCTCAAAAACTGGTCAGAAGGGTTTACCGGGCACCTGCTTCACTACGATCTGCATCGGTGCTAGATCCTAGATCATAACAGAGCAGGGTTACTACAAGAGAATAAATTCTAATTATTTAATAATTTCACTAAGTTTTCTAAGATCATATGAGTAACTACGGGTGTGCACTGGTGAGAGAATCAGGAGGAGTTGGGCTGAGCAGACGAACGGTCGGGTGAATCTCGAGTACCTTTAAACAGATAATAGTTCAAATCAGTCATTTATTTAACATAAGCTCTCTTAAATGAAATAACTCAATACATATGCATGTTCGAGTTCAAAGTCAAATTAGGAGGCTTTCGGGTCAAAATTTCGTGAAACGAACTACAAAAATAGACTCATGACATCAAAAAACATAAAATAGGGGTTTTCAGAAAAATTTAACTTTTTGGTCAAAGTTAGCATATCAACAGTTAGAGTTAACGGTTAAAGTCAACAGAGTTGACTTGGTGAGCTGACTCAAACGGGTTGACTCGGTGAGCTAACTCAAAGAACTAAATTAGACGGATTGACTCAGTGAGTTGACTCGGTCGGGTTAACTCGGTTCGGGTCAAGAGGAAACGAGTCGAGTTTTGAGCCAAATACAACTCGACCCACTTAATCAAACTTAGCTCACTGGTGTCTCATCGAAAACGTCATCGACGAACCTAAACGACCCATTTTTGTTGAAAAAAGAACGATATTTAATTCAATAATTCAACTATTGTAACACCCTAACCAGTATTCTATATCCATTACCAGTTAGAGTATTACATAAAGAATATACCAATGTATCACTTTAGTATTTATAAGAAAAATTATAAATTATTCATTTTACCATTTATCGTGTAGAATCATATTTCAAATTTTTATCCCATCGAGTTAGGCCCGATTTCAGGCAGTAACTTAACAATTCTTATCAATGATATATAAGGAATATAACTGCCTAAAAACTTCCTAAAATAAAAATCTACCCGATTACTCTATTTAACCTTTTCTAGTCATTACCCAATTTTTAATTTACTAAAATTGCTCACCATCCACTATTAACATAAACTAGTTTATATGTTATTACAAACCATGTATAAACTAGTATATAACCGACTAATTTTAACATATACATGTCATCTAGAAACATCAAAACACGTCAAAAGATGTTATTACTGATACCATGATTATATTCTTGATAAGTAGGATGCCAGCTCCTTACTCCGAACTCTGCTTTTTACCTACACGTGAAAACCATCACACACTAAGTATATACTTAGTGAGGCAATAATAATATTCAGTGCAATATAACATAACTATAACAATTAACATATAAAATTTTCATGCATCAAGATCACTAGATATGCATTACCATCATGTTAATCATGTATTAACATAATATAATCAGATATAATTTCTTACCAATATACTTGCCATAACTTTGAGAGTTCATAACTCTTTCACCTGTTTATCTGTTATTTACCAATAAATAATAACCCAAATATAAACCTATGAGGACCCTGGGTACTCGAGTCAAATATGCACCGAAGTGCTAATACACATAAGGTTGTGCCCACCATCCGTACATAAGGCTGTGCTAACCATCCGCACATAAGGTTGTGCTAACCATTTACACTAAGTGTCCTTTATATACACTATAGTGCTAAACCGAGTATGCAACGTGCTGCTGGACTCTATGGTATGCCAACTATACCCTGTCCCTCAATGACATACTTGGGCATATATTTCATATTTATTTTATCCATGGCAATGTATATCAACATAATTTAATATTGGGCAGTTCATACCCGAAATAACATTCATGATATAACATCATATATAACTAGTGATCTATGCATTTATGTTCAATCTTTGATATATTTAAAACATGTCAAATATATGATCAATGACATAAATATCATGCCAATATATAAACAAGGTAGACTTATCGCAAGTCTTCCTACTGATGTATAAAACATCTATGTATCATGTTATGTATGCATTGCACCAAATCTTTAAAGCAAACACTATTGCAGCCAACTCTAAATCATGAGTAGGATAATTCCTTTCATGAGTTTTGAGTTGTCGAGAAGCATACGCTACAACCTTTCCTTCTTGCATCAATACACATCTCAAACCATTATGGGATGCATCACTAAATATTGTGAAATCCTTCCCAGATTCTGATTGTACCAAGACAAGAGCTTCTGTTAATATATTCTTCAATTTGTCGAAGCTTTCCTGACACTTGTCTTTCCAAACAAATGGCACATCTTTTCTTAATAACTTAGTTATTGGAGCGGCAATCATTGAAAAATCTTTCACAAACTGCCGATAATAACAAGCTAATCCCAAGAAACTTCTCACTTCAGAGATATTCTGAGGAATTTTCCATTCGAGTATTGCTTAAACCATTTTAGGATCAACTCGAATTCCTTCAGCCGAAACTATATGTCCAAGGAAGGCTACTTCAGACAACCAAAATTCACACTTTGACAGCTTTGCATATAATTTCTTTTATCGGAGGATCTGAAGAACTACTCGAAGATGAGTATCATGATCTTCTTTGGTTTATCATTTTTGAATACCACCACAAATTGATCTAAATATGGCTGAAATATCCAATTCATCAGATCCATAAAAGCTGTCGGTGCATTTGTAAGTCTAAAAGGCATTATTACAAACTCATAATGCCCATATCTAGTTTTGAAAGCTGTCTTTGGTATATCTGCATCTTTGATCTTCAATTGATGATACCCCAATCGAAGATCAATTTTAGAAAACATCATTGCTCCTTTAAGTTGATCAAAGAGATCATCAATCCTTGGAAAATGATATTTATTCTTCACCGTCACTTTATTAAGTTAGCGATAATCCACACACAACCTTATTGATCCATCTTTGTTTTTCACAAACATGACTGGAGCTCCCCAAGGTGATATACTAGGTCGTATAAAACCTCGATCTAGTAATTCTTGTAATTGATCCTTAAGCTCTCTAAGTTCTATAGGAGCCATTCTGTAAGGTGCCATTGATATTGGTGTTGTTCTAGGAAGCACATCCATACCAAATTCTACTTCTCGATCTGGAGGCAATCCCGATAATTCATCTGAAAAAACATCTAGAAATTCCCACACCATAGGTATCTTTTCTATATCTGTCTTTGTTTCTGGAGTATTTATCACATGAGCTAAATATGCTTCATACTCACGTGATAATAACTTTCCAGTAGTTACAACTACAATCTCATTGCTTAAATAATTATGCCTTTCTCCCACAATATTATTTCTGAACCATCTGATCTTTTTAAGATTGTCCTTTTTAATCGACATTCAACCGTAACATCATATGCCGATAACCAATCAATTCCAAGAATAACTTCAAACTCTTGGAAAGGTAATTCCATAAGATCAGCTGGAAATTCTCTTTCTTGGATCTTTATAGAACACTTTTTACATATTCAAACTACTTTGGCACTTTGTCATAGAGGAATAATAGCAACTACCTCACTCGAAATTGGTTCTACCGGAATATTTCTTTCAAGTATTACTTTAGAACTAATATAAGAATGGGTAAAGCTTGGATCAATCAATGCAAAAATAGGTCTGCCAAAGAGTACGATCATACCTGTTACGATCTCTGAATCACTCGATTATTAGCAGTCTTGATATTATATACTCGAGCAACAGCCTTGTCTTCTCGACTAGGTATGGTCGTAGATACTCCTGGTTTGCCACCTTTATTTCCTCTACTTTTCTGAGGCGATGCAACTGACTGATCTGGATAAAGCTCTGGACAATTCTTTTTGAAATGACCAGCTTGCCTACAATGATAGCATGCCCCACCAGCAAACCAACATTGACCTGGATGTTTTTTCCACAATGTTCGCATTCTGTAATAAGACAAAATCTGGAACCTCGAGAACTTGCAGTAACAGTCCGAGCCTTCTTTGACTTTCCTCCAAGGTATCTCTTTTTGGCTAAAGAAGCTATTGCTACTGGATTTTGCTGTGGAAATCCTTTACTGCGTTTAAATGACGACGCAACAAAAGAACTTCCAGATCTTTTTCTAGTCTGAACTTGTTTCCCCACTTTTTTCTCGAGATCCACTTTTTCCATAGCTTTTGCTCGATTCACCGCCTCTTGAAAAGTGGTAAAATTGCGAGAAACCAATACCCTTTTATATTGAAAATCCAACCTAGCTATGAATTTATCAATTCTGGACTTTTCGGTTGGAAGAAACTCTACTGCAAATCGGCTCAATCTATTGAACTCACATTCGTATTCATAGACTGTCCTGCCCGATTATTTCAAGTCCAGGAACTGCTGCCTCCTTTCTTCGATGAACAGGTCCCCAATATATTTTTCTTTGAATTTTTTCAGAAAAAATTCCCATGTAATCTGTTTTGGAGGAACCCGTGCAATGACCACATTCCACCACACATTGGCTTGCTCCATTAGCAAGGATACAACCCCTTCTAACTTTCCTTGATCATCACATGGAATCCTGCTCAGCATGATCTTAATATCGTTTAACCAGTAATCAGCGGCCATAGGATCTGCATCAATATCACCTCGAAATTCTGGTGCTTTCATTTTCCTTAATTCCTTTGGAATTGATACTGGTGTTCGTCGATTTACAATAGCATCCAATGCCTGAAAAAATAAGTCTTGATCTTGCACAAGCATATTTCATTGTTCCTGAGTTTGTACCTCTACGTTTTGTTGAGCAAGAGGCGGATCCTGATTCACCTCATTACTCCCGCTTTGTGCCGAGATATCATACTTAGCTCCCTGATGAGATTCTTAATGATTAGACATCTGTTAATGTCACAATCATCCCTTATAAGTAAGGACTAACAATACTAATTACTAGACACCCAATTATATTCATACAAATATCAAGAATTTTGACATCCTAGTGACATATATATAATTCTGACTATTAACAAACCCGATTCGTATCCAGAACCGACTAAACCTGTAGCTCTGATACCAATAAATGTAACACCCTAACCGGTATTCTATATCTATTACCAATTAGAGTATTACATAAAGAACATACCAACATATCACTTTAGTATTTATAAGAAAAATTATAAATTATTCATTTTATCATTTATCGCGTATAATCATATTTCAAATTTTTAACCCATCGAATTAGGTCCGATTTCAGGCAGTAATTTAACAATTATTATCAATGATATATAAGGAATATAACTGCCTAAAATAAATATCTACCCGATTACTCTATTTAACCTTTTTCTAGTCATTACCCAAATTTTAATTTAATAAAATTACTCACCATCCACTAATAACATAAACTAGTTTATATGTTATTACAAACCATGTATAAACTAGTATATAACCGACTAATTTTAACATCTACGTTCCATCTAGAAATATCAAAACATACCAAAAGATGTCATTACTGATACTATGATTATATTCTTAATAAGTAGGATGCCAGCTCCTTACTCCGAACTCTGCTTTTTACCTACGCGTGAAAACCATCACACGCTAAGTATATACGTAGTGAGGCAATAATAATAATCAGTGCAATATAACATAACTATAACAATTAAAATATAAAATTTTCATGCATCAAGATCACTTAATATGCATTACCATCATGTTAATCATGTATTAACATAATATAATCAGATATAATTTCTTACCAATATACTTGCCATAACTTTGAGAGTTCGTAACTCTTTCACCTGTTTATCTATTATTTACCAATAAATCATAGCCCAAATATAAACCTATGAGGACCCTGGGTACTCGAGACAAATATGCACCGAAGTGCTAATACACATAAGGTCGTGCCCACCATCCGCACATAAGGTTGTGCTAACCATCCGCACATAAGGCTGTGCTAACCATTTACACTAAGTGTCCTTTATATACACTATAGTGCTAAACTGAGTATGCAGCGTGCTGCTGGACTCTATGGCATTCCAACTATACCCTGTCGCTCAATGACATACTTGGGCATATATTTCATATTTATTTCATCCATGGCAATGTATATCAACATAATTTAACATTGGGCGGTTCATACCCGAAATAACATTCATGATATAACATCATATATAACTAGTGATCCATGCATTTATGTTCAATCTTTGACATATTTAAAACATGTCAAATATATGATCAATGACATAAATATCATGCCAATATATAAACAAGGTAGAATCATCGCAAGTCTTCCTACTGATGTATAAAACATCCATGTATCATGTTATGTATGCATTGCACTCACCTGATGCCTCACTAGTAAACCTTACTATAGCTTTTAGCTTTACTCTTGAACTTTTTCCTTATCTTAAAACTTGCTCGTATTACGATCTTGATCACAGTCACGATCTATAAAATCATCGTTTACCAAACAAATACATTTTAAACCGTATGTTAGTATCATTCTAACATAGGCACATATTAGGAATAAAATTCCTAAAAACCCTTTATTATTCATATCCATCACAAATTCACAAGACATTCTCAAATCTCATAAACTAACCATAAAATGAATTCTTTTAGAATTTATCTCAATACTTCCAACTTATTCAATATGGTCCCTTTCCATATAACTTCAAATTCAATCATTAGACAACATATTCAAGCATTCCAATAATACATTCAAGCTTAACACATTAATTTCTAACCAATTTCCATCCCACTCTCAAATTTTCCTTAATATGCTATTTGGTCCTCCGCTCTCTATAAACTTCCAAATAGATCCAAACAACATTCTAAGCTTTGTAGAATCATTCTCACATCATTTCTAGCCTTAGGGAAATTTTTCAAAAATTTCTCTAATATTTTCCCTAAAGGTCGAATATGAAGGGTCATTTTATTCAATTTTTCCAACTTGATTCAAGAATGAACTTAATTTCTAAACATCATTTCCAAGCTTCTACAATCATTTCCATATCAAAATCAATCCAAATTTAACTTCACATCAAAACCTAACTTTAACCAAATTAGGATTTAGCTACTTTCAAGTAGTTTCAATCATAATACAAGCTTGGTTATGATTCTGCAACAACTTCATCAAAATCTAATCTTAAATCATCCAAATTAAGCATCCCCTTCATCCATCATAATCATAAAACTAAGGTTTCAAGCAAGGAAAACATGAATAAATGGTACCAAAAGATAGAGAATTTCATGTAGATTAATTCCATGTTTCGTGCTTTCACCCAAAATCCAACTAAATAAGCTTAAAAATCAAAAATAAAATTTATCCATACCTTGGATGTAGGGTTTGGCCAAGTAGAGAAAGATGAAGAAATTTCTTGACTTTTCTATTTGTTTAACTTTGGTCAATTTGTCATCCTTTAAAAAAATCCAAATAAAAATCTCTTTATAGAAAAATGACCATTTTGCCCTTGTAATCCAATGTCTCATATCTTTCCACATGTCAAAAGATTCATCCAAATGTCAAAAATAAACCAAGAAGTTAGTGATTTCCAACCTTGCCATTGGAATTTTCCAAAATTACCATCTTGCCATTTTTCATCCAATGGCTCATATTTAACATGGAAAATCTACTTTAAATCCAATGGTCCATGTTAAATCCTACCATTTTAAGACATGGAAATGACATTTTTAACCTTGCCTTATCATCCTTTAAAATATCTTGAATATTCGATTTGATTCGATTATCCGAATATTTTTTAAACTTTATCGCTTTATAGCCAATAATACAAACTCCGTACGAAAAATCCGGGTAACACGAAAACATCATTATTGGGGGTGAACTATTCATTTACGGGACTAAAATACATAACTTTTGGAAATTACAATTTAGTCCCTAAACTTTTCCAAAGTTTATACTTTAGCCACAAAAAATCAAAATTTTCATTTTAGTCACTAGCCAAAATTTGGGATATTACAACTATTCTCACAATTAATCGAAATCTAGTCAGAAACCCATCTATCTTACCAAAACGAAAACAAAAGATCAGAGAATATCGTAGCTTCGACGAGGTCATAAACGACGACAGATCGATGATTGGCCGTCGGGGTTTTACTCGCCTTGGCACGGAGATGTCAATGGCGACGGTTGCAATAGGATCAGACGACAGACAACTGTTGAAACAACGAAAAATAGTGGGGAAGTTTAATGGTTACCATCGGACCTTTAAACCATTCTTCACGACGGACGGCAACGCTATTGCGCGAATGAAGGGAGGGTTATGGTCAGGGTGTTCTGGCAGACTCGACGATGATGGCGGTGTACGCCACGACACGACAGTGGAGTAGATCGGGGCTGGGGATGTTGGTGGGTTAGGTGAGAGAGTATCTTCCATATTCAAAAGTGGTTCAATAATTAATGTGGTAGATGAAGAGGTTGACTGACTTTTAATTTATGTTTGGTGGTAACCAAATCAGACAAGCTTAAAAGAAAGTTGGGGTATTTTGTAACCAGAATCAACCTTGGCTCAAATTGTTATGTCGTGGGCTTACTATGCTTGAGGTCAAGGTTTCAAACACCTTGGTAACATATTATATATATATATTTCCCAAAACTTCCGTAATTAATATTATTATTTTTATAACGTTAAATAATTAGGGGTGTTAAAACTATGATGATTAATTGATGAAATTAAAAAAGAGATAAAATTATTGATTTGAGATTACTATAAGAACAAAATTACCCATTAAATAATAAAAAAAATACATATTAAATAATAAGGGTATGATAGTCTTTTCTTAAAATTTATTTAGTAAATAGGATATTTTTTTCCAAACATAAAGAGGATAAATCATTATTTCTCAAACCATAAGAGATCAGTGTGTTTTACATCAAACTTCAAGGATAAGTGTCTTTTACGCCTTTTATATTTTTTCTGAGAAATTCTAATTCTAATCATAGTCCTATTTAGAGGGAAGGGGGACTCTAGAGGAAGAAGAAAGAGGAGTGCTATTAGTGGGTCTAGAACCCATGACCTAAAGAAAATAAAAAAACAAAGATGAATAGCATGACCAACCTTTATAATTTAGGGCTTAAATCCTAGATCAAAGAAAATAAATGCTACTTAATCATTAGGACAATATTAATAACGGCCATGTAACAACCTTTATAATTTAGGCTTTTGCAACTGTTTTATATGTATAATATTTATAAAAAATCATATCGTTGATGCATATACGACTGTAAAGGGAAAATAAAAATAAGAATTAAAGTAAGTCTCATCTCACAAGGGGAAAAATCATGTCGTTGTGCATGAAGAACACATATTCCTAAAAGGCTTAAAAAGGGGGAAAGAATTAAAGTAAGTCTCATCTCACAAGGGGAGGGGAAGGAGCTGTTTCCAATTTGGGTTGGCTTCTAATATATATATTTATAATAAATTTAGCCATTTGTATATGTATTTATGTAAAGGTGTTGAATATTTATATAAAATTTAAAATATTTATCTATTTATATTATGTTCATAATATATATATCGTATTTCATTTATATATTTATTTGATACAATTTTATTAAATGTTAATTTTACTTTATAAGTTGCAATTTAGTTGGTATAATGTAACGCCCCAAATTTTGGGCTTGCAATTTAGATTTTGAATTCGGGTTATGGTATTAAAATTTATAAATAGTTTCGAGAGGGGTGAGAATCTTGAAGATTCAAGATAATGAGGTTGGGGTCTAGACTATAAAGAATTAAAGTTTTGAGGTTGAAGGTAAAGCAAAAGATATGAGTTGGATTTATTTAAGAGTTTAACCAATATTATTTTGGGAGAAAAATAAATGGGAGTATGACCGAAATTGAGGAAAATTTAGATATTTTCTCCCTCTCTCTTCCATTCCTTTCTTCATTTTCTCCATTTCCCATTTCTCATTCGAAGTTTCCAACTCCAATCTACCAAGATTCGACCGTCCAATTTTGACACCTTCGTCGTCATTGTGTTTATCTCTCTGAGATGAGTCAGTCGGTGATAGTAGCAATGTCGTCGAAGTTGTCTTTGGAGGGGGTGGGGCAAAAAAAAGTTTTGGCCAACCCTAAACGAAGGTGTTCCAATAACCAAACTCAAAATCTGAGGGCACCAGCATGTTCACCAATGTCGGGATAGCGGGGCTGGAGCTCGCTGCCACCTTTCGGCCACCAGAGGAGCTCTTACGTGCCCTGACACGCCGTCGTCAAGAGTAGGCGTGCGCAACAGTAGGTGGGTGCACATTGCTACAGTGCACTATACCACACTAGATCCCACTCCTAGGGTGCACCGAAGCTCTCGTGCACCTGCGTCGCACCAGATCACCAGGGCTGTTGACCAGCCTTTGAATTTTTCAAAGAGACCTTACTTGGGGTTTCTCGACGTTCTGAGTTCGTTGGCGCAGTCTGTTTTACCAAATTTGAACCCGATAAGCTATTTTTTTTTGCATTTGACCTTGTGTTTTGAATAAGGGATGTAGGAAATTAATGTATTTTCGTATTCGTTTGTATAGCAAAATATCATACATGGCACACAAGGCTCAACCATACTTGGGATCTCACCAGATCATTCGAGCAAAAGCACGCAAAGTCATAACAACAAACTTGGAGTGAAGCCCGCATCCACTAAGCATCGGGATCATACACTGTGAGTAAGGCCCGAGACCATTAAGCATCAGGATCATACACTCTATGGGGTGAGGCCCGCGACCACTAAGCATTAGGATTATACACCCATGCTTAGAATCTCTCATCAAGCATCATCAAATGAGGCTCGTGTCCACTAAGCATTGAGATCCTACATTTTGGAATCTTTAACAATGGTGTTGCAACACTCTCTTTCTCTCACTGGGTATCCGGGTCCCATTAATCAAAGACGACTCAACTATCTAGGTGTCTATATCAGTACATAGCAAGGACATGTCTACCACACAACATACGGCATCACGCAATCCACCAAGGATCCCTACTGTTGCCATTACCATCAAGTCACCCAACGTTTACCAAGTTATTAGTTATTATGGAAGTGTACATTAATCATCCTCATTAATTATATCAATTAATCAATATGACCTTATTAATATTTCATGTCAATTTCTTTCTTTTTTATTAGCATAATAGATTATTCCATTCAGTGGATACCGATACTCGAAGATAAGTATCATTACGGTACCCCTGGGTACCGGTACTCACATGCATACTGATACAAATATTGCTTACTGGAAATCCTAGATTTTTATAAGTACCGGTACAGGTTGACCCGTACCGATACAATCCCTAATCGTGTACCGATATGACCAAAGGTCGTACCGATACCCTACACACAAGTTCGTACCATTTTCCTTGAATTACAGTTTTACAACACTTTATTCGATCCCTAAAGTTTATGAAAGTTATTAGGGTTTGTTTCCTAGAGCGTTCAATCAATTAATATTAATTATCAGCTTCATGATCATTTATTCAAATATTACCAATTATCAATCCATTTAGTATAATCTCCATCGAACATGCCAATTTATATCTCAAGCAATCAAGCAAAACAACATGTAAATCAATCAATCAACTAATTATACGAATATTCAAACGACTATACATGATCTCTAAAGCTCATACGAGTCTCGAAATATTCCCAAACTCCTCATGTATCTCATACATACAAGTCTCATAATACTGGTCTCAACACATGCTCATCTATCATCAACCTATTTTGCAACCACTAACAAGCAAGGCAATTACACTTATGATGCTCATCAAGCAATTCAGAACTCGAGGTGTACTAACCTCAAGCATTAGTGACAAAACCTCATATAAGTTTCCGATTACTCTACTTGGTCCGGAATCCGATCCCAAATAATCCTCATATAAAAATAAATATGAAAATACTTTAATTCCATGTATCCCTTATTCAATTTACAAGGCCAAATGCGTAAAAACAGCTTATCGGGTTAAAATTTGGCAAAACGGACTGCGTCAATGGACTCAGAACATCGAGAAACCCCTAAGAAAGGTCCCCTAAAAAAGTCAACGGCTGGTCACGACCTGGTAATCCAGTACAACACTGTGCATAGGAAGCTCGGTGCAACCCATGTATGTGTTCCAGTACGCGTAGGTGCATGAGGAGGATGGTGCACCCACGAGGCACACTTTTGTGCAGGCGAGTATACGTGCACCCGAGTCTGCCTGATTTTGTGTGGCGCGGGTGTATGGGAGATTTGTGCACCTGACTGCTGCTGTGCACGCTCACCCGACTGCTGCTGTGCACGCTCACCCTTGTTGGCGGCATGTGGGGGCACGTAGGGTGCCCTCCGGTGGTTGAACAGTGGCAGTGACCTCTAATCCCGTTGTCCCAATTCCAGTGAGCACGTCGGTGCCCTCAGATTTGGGTTTTGACCGCTCGAACTACCATATCTCGAAAACTCAAAGCTTTTCCTCTTTCACCACCCATGAAGGCGACACCTTTAGTACCGTTCGACTCCAGGCGACGAGGGGAGCAAGATGGTGGTGATGGTGTAGCACACGGCGGCTTCGGTGGCCGTAGATCGGGGCAAAACCCTGAAGGGAAGAAAAGGAAAAAGGAAGATAAAAACGAGAAAAGGGGAAAAAATGTTTGAGATACTTTCCCCCTTTTTGGTAGCGAATAGTCTTTAGTTTCCCCCTCCAAAATAATATTGGGTAAATTCTTTAATAAACCCACCTCTTATCCTTGTTTTCCCCCAAGCCCATAACTTTATTTTCTTTAGAGACTAGACCTCAAAACATCCACTCGATCCTTAATTTCTCATCCATTTTAAATTAAATCCTTAGACTTAATTATGTTAACCTGAATCCGTGATCGAACCCGAATATCCAAAATTTGGGCCGTTACATGGAGGGTCAGATGGACCTGATGGCTCCCGGAGGCCATGATGCTTTGCATGCTGAAACACGACGTAGAGACTAAAAGTTCCGGGGACATAGGCGGAGGTATGACAATTGTAGGCGAAGGTATAACAAACATATATGTGTATTATTATATTCAATATTTATTTGAATAGTTTGTTTGTTATCGATATTTGATATATATTAATATGTATTAGATATAACAGTTTTAGGCGAAGGATGTATATATTTTGAATAAATTGATTTATATTTACCCAAGAAGCAGAAGGGTGTATATATTATTTCTCATTTACGGAACTATCTTTTTAATATAATTTTATTAATTCTTAAATTTAAATGATATTTAAAGTATATATATTAAACTTAACTATTTGAAGGAAAAACGATTATTTAAATTCTATATGAGAATATGTTTTACTTCAAAAATATATGTAAATTATTTAAATACAATATAAATTTGCGAAAATAAAAAAGATAAAGTGTTAGAGTATTAGTTTACAAATGTCAAATAAAAAGTGTCTTCACAACTCTTATATTCACTCTCATGGACGAAGCCATGTTGTGGTTGGGAGATGTTGTTGCCCCTCTCAAAATTTTTTGATATAATAAACGACATGGTTAAGTTGTTCTAATTATATATACAATGACATGATTAATCCTTAAAAATTTCAAGTGTCGATAAAAAGTTTCATTGTCAATGAATATGATTTAAACGCTTTAATTTAAGATTCTTTTAAACGAGCATCACGTCAAAAAACCAAAATCTCAACTAAATAATCTTTCCTTTTGAGTATTAAAACAAAATATCATTCATTAATTTCATTGTGAAAAGTAAAAAAATAAAAAAAAGACAACATTGAAGATAAAAAAAAATGGGATGAAGCTGAAAATAAACAAATAGAAAGAGGGTCCAGATGAAAAAGGCACATTATATTAGGTCTAAAATGTCTGTTATTCTTACCACCAATAAAATGGATGAGAATTACATTCCCATCATTTTCTGTGAACAGTTGACATTGTTGGTCATGCACAATTATCATCCGAAAAATGCTTACAAATCAAATACGAGAATGAATTTCTGAAAAGAAAAAAAAATTATTCGCAGGTAAACAATTTTTTTAGCTAAAATTAGAGGTTTAAAGCATTTTTTAGATGTTCGATCGGTCAAATCCGCTAATTTAAATGTTTGGCAAATAGAAGATTATAATAGCTGATTGAAGTGAAATCTCTTATTTTGAAAAAAAAGCTCCTAAAGAGCTTTTTGAGTTAGAGGTTGGGATAAATAACTTGCAAAGACTATTTTGTCCTTGGTAATTATAAAAATTTCTCTAAATAACATGAATTTGATTAACTAATAAAATTAAAAAACTAATTTCATTAATAAAAATTAATATATAAATTAATAAATACGTATTCAAAATGTAATTTCATAGATAAGAAATTAATATATATAAATTTAATAATTATTAAAATTACATTAAAAAGATAATTTCACGAATAAAAAATTAATATGTACATCCTCATATATGCTCAACAATGATATTAAAAAAATAGTTTTCATAATCTAATTAATATTAATAGGTACAAAATGTTAATAACTAATAAATTATTCAAACAAGTATCAAATATAGTCATGTCCTTATATGTCATTTTGCTTGTTAAAATAATCAAATAGCTGACAGCTATCAGTTAATTTTACCAAACACTTTTATACAATAAGTTAATGTAATCTGTTAGTCAAATCAGCTAATGCTATCAACTATTCGCTATCGGCTAATGTAATTCGCTATCAGCTATCAGCTAATTACCAAACATGACCATTATCCTTGTAATAAAATATTTCGTGAACCAAACTCACACGACCAATAATTAGGCATGTATATTAAAAAAATAGGCATGTATGCTGCCTCGTGGGGAGGTAATCCTTTCCATGAATGGGGCAATAATTATCATTAATTTCTAACCTACTATGAGCATGTAAGGAAACATTATGGCCAATAAATGAGTTGCAAACAAAAAATAGTGAACAAAATCTTTGTAATATGATCAATAATTTCTTTCCAAATATTACAATGAACGAGATACAGTTTCATGGAAATAACTAAAAGAGTAGTAAAACAAGAAAGGGAAAAAAAAAGACAGAAGCACATTGCACCACCACTATAAATATGTTCATTGCAAATGAAAGTTTGTCAGCAAACTAAGACAATAAGAAGACAAAAGACAATAGATATGGAGAGTTTTTACAGCTATGGAGGATCTATCACTTTTGTCATTCTCTTGATATCTTCTCTTTGTTGCTTCATTCCAATAGCCATTGCATCTTCCGGTGAAGTTGGTATGTTTGATCTTTTCTTCTTCTTCTTCGCTTAATTGTTATTATTTCTTCACAAGACATATCAAATATGGATTTTCCCATTTTTATTCATAATAAAACATTCTTTCTAGTGTAAGAAAACTTTGTATTACCAATTCATTTTTCCCATCCCTGCTTATGTTTTTTTTATTCTATTTTCGTACCCTTTTCCCTTCCATTTATAAGAGACGTTTTATATATTAGATTCCGGGTTCGATTCTGAACAATCTCTCCCTTTTCCATTATAAAAAAAAACATTTTTACATGTTTAAAGAAATATATACCACATGTGTGCATTGGTTCACCAGAACATTTTTTTTCTTATGCTAATAAGTTGATATGAGATTCTAATACGTCTTGAGTTCTAATTATCATCGAAGTTGACCTCCTTTCACTATTTTCTTTATGTAGATATTTGATAACTCAATCAATTACAATAAAATAATATTATTCAGTTACATATTTATTTATTTTTTTGTATTGTTTATATATTGCTGGCTGTCTGTTCCTGAATGAATCATAATTAGAAATCTGGGATAGCGATGTGCAATATTTGTTTCCCTTTATATTATTGAATCTGTCCTTTTAGAGAAATATCATGCTTTTAATTGATTTCTTAAGGCAATTTGGCAAAAATTAAGGAACAGTTAGCTGTCCTTGAAACTCGTCATTGTTATTGTTAGAGATATGATCCAAATTCTATTTTGGACTGACCCGATATATAAAGAAGCAGTGGCAAAAGTGGGGGCTACTAGGATATATACAACAGAGCTGATCAATTTCGTGTAGAACTCTACTTCTCCTTTTGGATATGCGTTGAAGAGTTGAAAACTCAGTCTGCACGCCTATGCAAGTTTCCTTTGTTACCAAGTAAAGATATTAGAGATTAAGGGTTTAGGGATTAGGGATTAAGAGTTGAAAACTCTATTTCTCTCTTTTTCGACGTAGTGAAATTTTCTTCTCTACCCCTAGTTTTTTCCCTCTAGGGTTTTCTATGTAAATCTTGGTGTTTGTTTTATTTTCTGCGTTTTCGATTGTTTATTATTTCTCCATTTTATCTACACAAATACAATAAATACTTTTTTTTGTTTTGTACAGAGAATGAAACTCTATTTACTTACATAGAAGGAAGTGGTAAGGGGCCAGAGGACTGGGGCAAATTAGACCCACATTGGAAACTTTGTGGCACTGGAAAACTGCAGTCCCCTATAGATCTTCTTGCTGGAAAACTAAAAGTTGTTCCTAGTCTGGGGAAGTTAAAAAGGGACTATAAACCAGCTCCTGCTGTTGTCAAGAACCGAGGACACGACATTACGGTAAAATTATGCTTAAATCTGTGATCCGAAAAAGTGGTCAATTCTATTAACTGTCATGAATGGCGAATCAGGTAAGGTGGACAGGATATGCAGGGAAAATTAATATAAACGGCACTTATTATAAACTTCTTCAGTGTCATTGGCATTCACCATCCGAACACACGTTCAATGGAACTAGGTATATATATGTGTGTGTGTGTTTTCACACGCGCGCGCACGTACGCACGCAGGCTCGCACAGCTATAGCTCTCATATGATACATTTATGAATTTTCTTCCAATATTATTTTGTTAAACAGGTATCAGATGGAGCTCCACATAGTTCATGTAAGTGATCGTGGAGATATAGCAGTTATTGCAATTGTTTACAAATTCGGCCGACCGGATTCCTTCCTCTCTAGGGTATGCTTGCTTAACAGTTTAATTGAATGCTTTTTTATCGACCATGGTTGTCTCCTACTTATCCGTTTTAACAGTTTAAGCATAAACTTATCTTACCGAGCCGGATAGGACCACAAGGACGATGAAAATCTCCCATCAAGTATTTAATATTGTTGCATTTCCAAGGACTCGAACACGAGACCTATGCTTTTAACGTTTTGCAGCTTTTTCGCCACATAAAAGCAGTGGGAGATGAAGAGAGAAATGCGGGGATTGTAAATCCAGGAAATATCAAGTTTGGTAGCAGAAAATACTTCAGATACATTGGTTCACTTACAGTTCCTCCATGTAGTGAGGGTGTTGTTTGGACAATTATAAACAAGGTATTTTCCCTTCAACAAATATCATGATAATATTATGCATAAAACAAACGTCATATTATTATATTTATATTGAAACATAAAATAATTTCCTAGGGTTTCTTATGTTAGGTGAGGACAGTTTCCAGGGATCAACTAAGGGTTTTAAGGGATGTTGTTCACGATGTAAGTGTTTCTTAAACCTCAATCTTTAATTGAACAAAAAAAATGAGTACATATTTTCAAATCCCAACCAACAAAAATTAATGAATGTAATCTAAATAAAATGATTGACTATTCAGGTTAAATCAAAATTTTTAGCTAATTACGTAAATCATCATTCAATTTTACTCTCAAACATACTTTGGTCACTGAAGTTTCAAAACATTTAATTTACTAACTAAAGTTTAGACATTAAACGTTTTTTGTCACTCCACCGTTCGCCGTCGTCGGACGCGCACCGTAGATGGTGGTTGTTCGATACCAAATTTCGCCAGTCGTTTCGTCTTGCCCCTAAGTCCGAATTTGACCTCTATTTCACCGAAAAATGCCTTGACTTCCACGAATCGGGCAGAAACTTTTTGATTTTTCTCTCGTCAATCTCCCTTTGCCACCGTCAAATAGAGCACGTTTCTCAGTATATTGCTTCTCTCGTGCCGATGAAGCTTTCCAACATTTTGGAGAAGTTCCTCTTGTTCACCGGTAAATGGGCGTCGTCAAAAAGTTAATGAAATGGTGACAAAAAAAATGTTCAATGTCTAAACTTCAGAACGTTTTGAAACTTCAGTGGCCAAAATATGTTTGAGAGTAAAAATCAGTGATGATTTACGTAATTTACCCAATTTTTTATTCCTTACATTTCAAATTGTTTATATATATATATATATGTGGGATAGGATTCATGTACACATAATGTAAAATTTAGAGTTTTACACGTTTTTTTGGATCATTGGATGGGTGAAATAGATGGTTGAGATTAACTCCTTACTTTTTTTCCAAGTAATAATCTTCACATGACCCACTATTAATTTCACTAATCCATTTCACCTATCTAACGATCTAAAAAACGTGTAAAAGTTAAAAACTGTTACACTGTGTAACATGATCCTATCCTTATATAGAGAGAGATAGGATCCTCTTGCACTATATAAAACCTTCACCTTTTTTGGACCATTGTATGAAGGTAAATAGATGACTAATATTAATAGTAGAAATATGAAGATTATCACAGGAAAAAAGAGATAAGGAAATAACCTTAGTCATTTATTACCCTCATCCAACGGTCCAAAAAAGTGTATAGTAATTGAGTTTTACATTGTATAAGTGGATGCTAACCCATATATATATATATATATGGGTTAGCATCCACTTACACAGAATGTAAAACTCAGAGTTTTACACGTTTTTTGGATCGTTGGATGAGAGAAATGGATGGCTGAGATTAACTCTTTACTTTTTTCCCAAGTGATAATCTTCACGTATATATAGGGATAGGATCCGTTTACACTGTTTAAAAGTTTTCAAGGTTTATACGTTTTTTGGACCGTTAGATGAGTGAAACGGATGGATGAGATTAATAGTAGGATATGTGAAGATTATCACTTGATAAAAAGATAAAAGAGTTAATCTCAGTCATCCTACTTACATTGTGTAAAACTCAATTACTTTTATATATTTTTTGAACCATTGGATGATGGTAATAAATGGCTAAAATTATTTTCTTATTTTTTTCCAAGTGATAATCTTCACATTTTATATTGTTAATCTCATCCACCCATTTACATTCATCCAACGGTCCAAAAATAGTGTAAAACTTTCAAGTTTTACATAATGTAAGAGGATTATA
Organism: Hibiscus mutabilis; assembly: GCA_019671005.1. Lineage (NCBI taxonomy): Eukaryota > Viridiplantae > Streptophyta > Magnoliopsida > Malvales > Malvaceae > Hibiscus > Hibiscus mutabilis. The sequence goes on along the minus strand of CM033713.1, from coordinate 20,672,467 downwards.
TATATATAGAGAGAGAGAACAATCACTGAATATCAGAAGATGGGTGAGAAAAGAATGAAACTTTGTTATTGAAAACTTTTGTGTGTCTTGGTATGCCAAGTCGTTTCATTCCAAGTGAAATTTGATTCGCATTATAAGAATTCTCATCTCCTTTGTATTAGGATAACCTTTCACTTATAACTTCAAGGGTTTCTAATTTATATTCTTTTTTATAGGGATTTGAGGCAAATGCAAGACCAACTCAATCACGGGATGGAAGACCAGTTTTGTTCTATACTCCAAGAAAGAAAAGTGGCTCTTCTTAGACTTATGTGTACATATATAATATAAAATTGAAAGAAGAATTAGAATCATATTCCCTTATGTCAAGTTCTTAATGTAAGTCGTGTTTGATTTGCTTTTATTACTAAAAGAATCTCTTTATGTGTAATGTTTGTTCCTTTAACACCATCAATAAACTTTTTATTTGATAATTCAAACAAAAAATATTATGGTCATGTTTGATAAACAATGTTTTGAATCAAAATTAGAGGATTGAACTATTTTTAGAGGTTTGATCAATCAAATCCGCTAATTTAGATGTTTGATAATCAAATTATTGTAATAGCGGATTGAAGAGAAACCTCTCAACCTGAAAAAGCTACTAAGAGGAGCTTCTTGAGTTTAGAGATTTGACATAAGAGTTATAAAGACTCTTTTATCCTTAACTTTTACAAAAAGTATCTAAATAACCTAAATATACTTTTGAAGTAAAACATATTTTTCAAAAATATGAGATCAATACATATGCTTCAAATATCATTTAAATTTAATAATTAATCAAATTGTATTAAAAAGATAGTTATACAATTAAGAAACTAATATATATATAGATCCTTCAAATATGCTTAATATTGTTATATTAAAAATTAATTTTTATAATCTAATTAATATTAATAGATACAAAATATTGATAACTAATAAACTATTCAAATAAGCATTGAATATAATCATGTTCTTATATGTCATTTTGCTTGTTCAAATAATCAAACAGCTACCCGCTATCAGTTAATTTTATCACTCTTTTATATAACCAGTTAATGTAATATGCTAATCAAGTCAGATAATACAATCCGCTATCAGCTATCAGCTATCCGTTGATTGCCAAACAAGACATATGTGTACATATTTGTTTAGGGAAAACTACATACTTAGTACCCCAATTATGACTGCATTACTGTTTTAGTACCCCAACTATTATTTTTGGCAAAATAGTATCTAACGTTAGTTTTTTATTTTGTTTTGGCACCATAACCGTTAAAAATTAACGGAGATGATGACGTGGCTTGGTAAAATCACAATTTTAGTCCAAAATAATTATATATATATTATCAATTTAGTCCAAAAATCCATTGATTTAAACATCATCTTAATTTTGATTGAATTGTGTTCACCCCTTTCCCACTCTATCGTATTCTCGTCGGTATCTCGATAGTGGAGTTTGGGTCCTCCAATGGACTGCGCATTAGCTCCCATTGATTCGCAAATTCTAAAGCTTTGATGTCCCTAGCTTGTTTTTTAAACTCCAAAACCCAAAAAATATTCGACTGGTTGAAGAAGAAAAATTAGGAATTTACAATTTTAATCCAAAAATTAAAATAATGCTAAATTGAAAAATTTTAGACTAAATTGGTAAATTGTATAAGCTTTTGGACTAAAATTGTTATTAACCCAAGCCATGTCACCATTTCCGTTAATTTTATATGGCGAAGGTACTAAAATAGAACAAAAATATAATATTAAGTACTATTTTGTCAAAAATAATAGTTGAGGTACCAAAGCAGTAAAGCGGGCATAGTTAAGGTACTAAATATGTAGTTCTCCCTATTTTTATTAAAAAGTTTATATCAAAAAGGCTTAAATGAAAAATAAGTGCTCAAAGTATGTCTTTTTTGAATTTTAGGTGCTTAAAGTATATTTTTGTAAAAATATGTGTCCAAAGTTTCAAAATTTATAATTTTAGGTGCTTAAAGTATTTTTTTGTAAAAATATGTGCCCAAAATTTCAAAAGTTATAATTTTAGGTACCCAAATATGACACGTGTAAAGCATTGATTGGTTAAAAAATTTAACACCTATTAACGGTCAGGCACCTAAAATTATAACTTTTAAAACTTTGGTCACATATTTTTATAAAAAAAATACTTTAAGCACCTAAAGTTAAAAAAGACAATACCGTGATCACTTATTTTTTATTTAAGAATATTAAAATTACATTGTTAGAATACTAGCATTGATTGCTAGAGTGGTTGATGTGATTGATAGATCAATAGTAATAAATTATAAAACTAAAAAAGTGTATTAAATTACTTGCCAAATTTTAGGTATGTATACTGAAAAAGGGCAAGTACTGAATCAAAGTCAAAATTCAGCATAGCACAATCATTACGGGGAATTCTTTCTTAGATTTTTTTTATGATTAATATCTAATAAGTTGTGGTAATAAAAACAGAAAGAGATTGATGCCTAACTTCAATTCTAATATCCAGAGAATTAGAGTTAAGCGACCTACAAATGAGAGTTATGGGATTCGATAACCAATCAAAGTGTAGATTCAAACCCAAAGTGATTCTATAATCAGAGACGGAGTCGAAATTTGAAATTGTGGGGCAAAATATAAATATTTGAAAGTGAAGGGTAAATTTATAAATAAATTAATTTTTAAAAATTTTATATAAAAATAAAAAATTGGGGAAATTAACTTGCAATCGACCATTCTTTAGGGATCTAATTGCCATTCATAGTTTTTAGTTTTGTTAATTCAGTTCATTTACTTTCGATGTTATGTATTTAATTCCTTGATGATTATGTATATGATTAACTGAATTGTAATTAACAGAGACTGAACCAGCAAATCAACTTGAAAGAATAAAATGTAAATTTTTAAAATTAGAAGGAATAATTCATAATTATCCCTTTTTTTAATTTGTTGTACAGCGGAGTTGGAATACAACTCCACTCATCAATTACTTCCATCCCTCGTAATAAAGTTGATAATGATAAGCTAACAAGAAATTTCGACATAAAAAATGAACTGTTTTCTTGGATTTGATTCCTCAAGATTGAATTGCATCACACGTTTTCATGTTATGACTTTTATTCTAAATTAATTCTTAAATTTTTGCATATTTCAATTTTATCTTTATGTCTCTCATTCTGAATTAGTTCTTAAACTTTCGAATGTTTTAATTCATCTCAAATTATGACCTTCAATCTAAATTGGTCCCCGAACTTTTAAACTTTCCAATTTCATTATTAAATTATTATTTATGTCACATCATATAATTATATAATACACACAAGTGTTTACATGAAATTAATAATTTTTATAACGATTTTATCAACATGGGGTATGCTTAACGGATATTGATAATCTGGGGTTGAAATTGAAATTTTCAAAATTTTGGAGACCAATTTCGAATGAGAATCATAGTTTAAAGATAGAATTAGAGTGTTCAAAAGTTTTGAGGTCAATTTAAAATAAGAATCACAGTTTGAGAATAAAATTGAAACATTCAAAAATTTAAAAATCAATTTAGAATAAAAATCATAATTTGTGAGGTGTGGTACAATTAACTCTTAGCGAAATATTCCTCTCCGAATGCATTCCTTGTTGAATTATTATTTGACGACGAAACTCCTTGTTTGTGAGCATGTAAGGCAATTTTAGAATAATTTTAATTGAAATATATTTGTTTCTAAAATAACACGACAAGTCCTTAGGCCAAATAAATTAAAATATATAATATTCTACACGTTGGTGTGTAGTGATACACTTAAGCTTCCACAACTTTATTATTGTAATTGAAAAGCGCTACTAAGAGGAAGTATTTTTGAAAAATATGTTTTTTTTTCTTAATTTTAAACGTTTATTACTTTTAGAAAATACAGTGTAAAGTTAAAATATTTATTAAAACTGGACATAGAATCAGTTGACCTAACTGAATGAGACGTTAGATCTCTTAAGTAAGGTTAGATATTTGAATCTTGACGTTGTAAATGGAGAAACTAGGCTGAGAAAGTCATTCCCATATTGAACCTTTTCAAAACATGATCTGAATTAGTCAGTTAAGAAGTCAAATACATATGGTTAAAACCAAAAATAAATATTCATTAAACGTGATATTGAAAAAAAAATCAGCTAAATTAAATAATATTCGCATTCGTTAATATTATAATATACGAGAGATACTATTTGTATTATTTAAATTAGGTGTAAGCACAATCAAAATTCGACGTGAAAAAAAGTGAACTTTCGACTCTACGCAAAAAAAAATATTCTCAAATCATAATTTCATAAACTCAACTAAAATAAGTAAATAGAATACGAGTTATAAAATAAGACTCAAATAACTCAAAGTTTTTAATAATTAGTGGGTCAATTTTTATGTTCAAGTCGAGTCCCTCCACTCTACCTAATATATGTATATCACATATGAAAAATATGAAGAAATAAATATATATATATATATATATATATATACTATATATAGTTATAGATAGTCATTTAAATCGAAACCAATTAATATCATAATATTATAAATATTGACGATTAAATTTGAATAAAAACTCGAACAATTCGACTCGAAAAAGATTTAAATAAAAATTTAAGTTATAATATAAAATTAATCAACTTGACTAACTCAAAAAAATATTTACTCGACTTAATCCATCAATATCCACCTCTAATTTAAGCTTTAGGTATATAAATTATATTTTAGATATTAAAACCACATACAAGTATAATCTATACAAGTTGACATTTATAATGCTATATATTTTATATAAATTTAAAAAAAAAACTAAAGCACATACCCACTATATGTACTCCTAAAACGCAAGATATATTTAATGTTGTAATTTAGGGTTAAATATATATCCAATATTAAAACAAGAATGTAATTTTTAAATTTCATATCAAACTAGTATTTCTAAAAACTAAAACATGCGAGAAAAAATGTTGATACACGAGTTATATGTAAACTTTAGTTTAAAATTTAGGTTGTAATCTTTAGAATTTAAGGTTGGAGTTTGAGATTTTAAAATTTAGAGTTTTGAGGTTAAGAATTAGATTTTAAAGAATGGTTGTGTGATATTTTTTACACACTATGTATCAAAATATAACCCAATATTATTTGAAAACCTTTATTTAAAAATTGGACAATTATTTATTACACTAGCGGTGAAAACTTTTAGTTTTTATAGGCATCTTAGATTTAGGGTTTAGAGACTCAATTTAAGATGTAGAGTTTAAGTTTAGAATTTAGTGTTTTGAGTTAGAATTTATAAGTTAACCTAAATCCCACCATATTACCCTACAATCTAAACCCTAAATATTAACCCTAACCCCTAAATTCTAAACACTTGCACCTAAATCTCTAAACCCTAAACTAAGTCTCTAAACCCTAAAATTAAGACACTTGTAAAAACTAAAAGTTTTCACCATCAATGTATTGGATATAAATCCAAAATGTAGTTTGAAGATAAAAAAAGCGTTAGACGAGGGATTAATAAATGGATAATTATTTGATATACTGTCAGTAGAAACTTTTAGTTTTCACAAGTGCCTTAGTTATAGGGTTTAAGGACTCACTTTAGGGTATAAGGTTTATGGGCTTAGGTCTAGTAGTTTAGAATTTAGTAATTGTGAATAGAATTTAAGGTTTAGGGTTAGAATTTAGGTTTTATAGGTTAAAATCTAAATCCTCAACATATTATCCTAAAACCTAAACTCTAACCTCTAAACTCTAAATCCTAACCATTACCCTTAAATCCCTACACCCTAAACTAGATCCTTAAACCCTAAAATTAAGGCATTTATGAAAACTAAAAATTTATACTACCGGTGTATTAGATATAAATCCTCAGCAAAGTACACCATAATCAAACTACCGTTAATAGACCATCATAAAAACATATACCACACTATATTTTGGACGAGGGATAATTACAAATGTTATTATGTTCCATATTTACTGATAGTAATAGATAAAGCCACTCTATATTTTTTTAACAAAGAAAAAACAAAGCAATTGGTAAGAAAGGGTTTCTTATAAATACACTTCATGCTTTCCTTCTCCTTGTTCTTCGTGCAACCTGAAGCAATCCCAATATTTACTAGAATATAAATGGCCTGTGCAGCCCATATTATAAAATTTGTGATAATATTTTCTTGCAATGGAAATGCGAATAAATGGTGTTTCCTATTAGAAAATAATAGAAGAATGTAATAGTAGTGCACTTACACAATCTTCATTTATATTGGTAACTTCTGATATGATGAAGGCCTGGATGATCTCTCTTCCTTATTTCTCTTTTCTGAATCATAAAATCAATCACCTTTTTATAAATTTAGAATAGGCCCTATTCTTCATTTATATTGGTCATTTGGTTCCTATTCTCTTTTTTTTAACACTTTAACCCTCAACTTTTTATTTTGGGTCAAAATAGCTCATCCATGGATGAAAATTGTTAGTCAACTAACGATAAATAACTTGACAGAATGATACATCAATAAAAAAATAATTTTATATTTTATACAATTTTATAAATTTATTTTTAGATTGTACTGTCATTATATCAAATTAGCACATTTGACTATATGACATTATAAGTCAGCATATACTGCCATATATGTTTGTCACGTCATTTCAAGACATTTATCATTAGTCGATTAACAATTCTCTTCCATAGAGGAACTATTTTTGACCTATAATAAAACGTTGAGGGTTAAAGTGACTATCTAATCAAACGTTAAGGGTACTTTTTGATATTATACCTTTAGAATATTACAAAAGCACATGTAAAGAACAGGCGAGAGTTGCAATAATAATAATAATAAATAAATAAATAAATGTAAAGATAAATTACCTCTGCAATGAACCTTAACATCCTCCATATTTAATTTTGTCTTAGACTGTTGACTGGGATCGCTTCTCGACTTGGCAACTGTATCTTTGACACTATTGAGAGCAGAATGCAACAGCAGGAATCAGAAATGAGTCCTAAAATCCATAAAAGAGAGGATATACCGAACACACAAGTTTTTATTTGTATATCTATTAGCTTTAAGAGGAAATATTCATCAAATAAATTCCTTCACTAGATTATGAATAAAAAAATCTTCACAACTAGAAAGAAAAGCAAAACAGATGGCATGCAAAATGTCAAGGTCAAGCACTCGAATCGTAATCGCGACTTCGTCAAAATAGAAACAAGTTTACTAACCAAGAAGTGTTAATTTATCTGGATGCCTCGGGAAATTAAAAACTACGTTTAACCAAAAGAGACAGTAACAAAGTTTTAGGCATTGCTAAACAGCAATAAAAATTGGGAGTCCCAAATAGTTGGATTAATATGCATGATGAAGTATGTAAACTTAACAAAAGGAAATGATACAAGCAATGTCCAATACTCCAATACTTGTTACGGAGCAATTAAGTGGGTAGTGGGAAAAGCAAGATGCAGGTTATTATAGCCGAAAGTTTTTACCGATCAACTCACCATTGCCGCAATTGCAAGGTGTTCAGCTTATCTGATGCTTGAACTTCCTGTCATGCAAAAAATGGACAGAATAAGACTAAAAGAACAAAATCAAAACGACTAACAATGAATGATCAGTTAGTGATGTTGCATAAATCATATGCTTGCATGGATGGAAAATCATGTAGGATTAATAGAAATAAAGTCATCGTATTTTGTGGATATTAGTTTTTGCTGCTGTTGCTTATTTTCTGCGTAGCAGGATTATTTTGCTAATAATCTATTAGTTTGGTGGTTGTCAGCCATTTATGGCAGGCACCGTATCCAGGTTCTAATGCAACACCCCCTGCCTGCCCTTCCTCCCAAATTAGCTAATTTGCCATCAATTAATAGTCGGAAAAGAATATAATTAATTTCAGTTCTCTAGTCAGAGACTAGAGCAAATCTAATTCTTAACAATGGTTACCAGACAGACATATTTATGGAACTGGACACAGAATCCAATTCCTCTACATCTTGAAAACGCAAAGATATGCTCAAGTCAACAGTTCGAAGCTAAAAAAACAACAGTCTGGCTTTCACAGTTACTTACCGTCTCCGCCAAGGAACAGTCACTTATTGTCCCCCAGCTCTCACTGTGCAAGCATAATATTTCGACTTCCCCACTATCACATGTGATGTCAATTGCAAGAAAATAAATCGAATCAAAATAATTGGATTATGTTACTGTTGGCGAAGAAAAGTATGTCACTCTTTTCTTTTTATTTATTTGGTTGCATGAATATTATAATTTATAGCTCATTAATAAAGTCAACTAGAAAAAAACAAGTTCCTTTAGAAAGAAAATATAAGCTCATAAATAAACCAAAAAAGAATAAAAGTACGAACATTCAATTCTAAATCAAAGAAACACATCATTTCTCGGAGACATTAGAGACAACCAAATAAATAAAAAGCGACAAATCGAGAAAAACTAAATTTCACACATAGGTCCTAAGCAGAACCTAAAATTTCTATTAGAGAACAAATACCCCGATTGAATAACAATATTTGCAAGCATTTACCTTGTGAGTGTTGTTTTCTGGGTTAAAGTCATCAACAGTGACCGAATAGAAACCGAAAAATAAAGATGAAAATAAAATCAAACTAAAATGCACATACTTCAAAACTTGCAGTACATATTTACCTTGAACAACAGACTTTCCAGTTATCAAAGGTAGACCATACTTTGATCCGCTGTCCAATTAATGCCTCATTTCTGGCACCCAATTCCTGCTTAGTTCAAAAATACTGTTAGTTATTGGCCAGTATATATATAGTTAGTATACTGATAGCAGAAAGCAGAGAAGCTAAAGCTACAACGGTGTCAGTCAGAGAAAGATCTTACTTTTGAACTAAAAGGAATGTTGTACTTTACCTTGCGACTATTGGAAGCTTCAGCAGTGTTGCTTTTATCAGCACCAACATTTCCCTCCAGTGCACTACATCTTTCGACGTTCTGAATTGAAACTTCTGATTCCATATGAGAAGCTTTCTGAGTGAAAGAACTGGAAGAAGAAAAGGGCTTCCCTTTTCCTAAAGCTGATTCAGAACTGTTAGATGCACCATATTCCTGCTCGTTAAAATCCTTAGTGTGATCTAACAGATCCCAGTGCATTTGGAGAAACAGCACGTCTTCACCTATGTCCCACACTGATATCCTGCCTAGTAGGTTTTTTATGCACTTCAAGTGCCCCACAAGTTGAAAATTCTTCATGCTTATGTGATACCGTGTTAAAAGTATTATTGTCGTGACACTTTCGACCACGTTTACGAACAGAGCCCCCTGGCTGAAACAGAGATGCAATCAGCAAACTCCAATTGAAATACTTGCTTCATGGATAGCATTCAAATATAAAATTCATCACTATACAATCAACAACTTCATAAACACCAGAGAGTTTTGAGACTTGAAAATGTGAACGACCTTCTCAGCAAAAGTTTGAGTAAGAAAATTCAAATTAGCCTGTACCCAAAACTAAATTAGAATTTTGCAAAAACTTTTAAATGCAGAAGAGGAAGCATGTCATTGTGAACTTGCCTCTTCATTTTCCATAGGAGTTATCCTATACAATGATGATGGAAGCAAAATATATCCTGGTCTGGGTAAAGAGGAGATGCCTTTCAAATAAAATGAATTTACACTAGAAATTCCAACGTTGGCTAGAAAGTGCAGCCTCTGCATTGTAAGAAATTTCCATATTCACAAAGCATTGTCATGTTGAAATGAACTACATTAGTAATCCAACAAAGATACCTAAAAAACTAAAAAAAAAAGTCTCACAGGAGTTTTCTAAGCAGGCCTAGACGTCTGACCGAGCCGAGAGAACTACATTAGGTTTGCCGAAGCAAACCGGAGAACAATTACGATAACCGGTCCATTTTTTTCTTTTATCTTATCTAGATGCACATTAATAATCCTAAATGTACATACTTGCAGCGGGTGAATTTCTTAAGGAAACGGATCATGGAAAGGCCTCTAATTGCATAACATACATTTTAGGGACTAAATTGCAAAATTGACAATTTTAGGGACCAAAGCTGAAATTAAAGTTATCAATCCTCAATTAGTTCAATTGCATGGTTACATGTCAAATTCTAGGTCATTACGATCATCCAAGCTCATACAATTGCACTCACAAATATTCAGGGATCAAAACGTAAGAAAACAGAACTTCAAAAATCCCAAATAACATATTTAACTGCCACCGTATCGGTACGGTCAAAGGGGTGTTCCGATACGCCTTCATTATTTCAAAACCCCATAACTCCAGTAGTCAATTTCAATTTCGATACGCTCCCGCGTATCGAAACGCCCTTCATAAAACCATTAGACCATATCGAAACGCTTCCCCGAGTATCGAAACGCAGGCCAATTTTGCCTTGCCCCGTACCGAAACAGTTGCCTGCGTACCGGTACGCTAAGCCTGAATTAGCTGACCTGTACCGAAACAGGGATACATGTACCGGTACGCCTAGACCTGTAATGTCCCAAATTGTTGTCTAATCACACTTTGATGATATCCAAAACACTCCAACATGCTTCATACACTTATGCAACATTACTAATATACATTACGAACTTGAAGTTCAGTAGAGAAGATGGTGATAGTCTAGTTAATAAAGAATCCTACCAAAGACTTGTTGGTAAATTGATCTACCTGTCACTTACAATGCCTGACATAGCATACTCTATAAGTATAGTGAGCCAGTATATGAATAATCCCAAGGAATAACAATTAGAAGCTGTTAATAGAATACTGAGGTATTTAAAGTACACTCCTGGTTTTGGGCTTATCTTCAAGAAAAGTCAAGACAGATCAGTGAAAGTTTACACTGACTCAAGTTGGGCAGGAGAATTAACTGACAGAAAGTCTGTTAGTGGCTATTGTTCTTTCATGTGGGGAAATCTGGTCACATGGCGGAGTAAGAAACAGACTGTGGTGTCAAGAAGCAGTGCAGAATCAGAGTACAGGGATGTGGCACTTGGAATCTGTGAAGGCATGTGGCTAAAAAGGCTCCTAATTGAGCTGGAGCTGGATGAAGATAGATCCTTCGAAGTGTTTGGTGACAGCCTATCAGCAATTAGTATTGCAAAAAACCCAGTTCAACATGACAGAACTAAGCATGTTGAAATTGACAGGCATTTCATTTACGAGAAAGTTAATAGTGGTACCGTGAAGTTACACTATGTGCCTACAAAGAACCAGCTTGCAGATATATTAACAAAGGCACTATCAAGAGTGACATTTGAGGAGTTCATATCCAAACTGGGAGTGTACAATATATACTCACCAGTTTGAGGGGGAGTGTTGGTTAGTGGCGTGTTGTTAGTGTTTGTAGATAAATAAGAGTTGTAAATATATCCTAACTAGTAGTTTAAATTTTAAATTAAATCTATCTTGTATAGGATAAGTGATAAAGAGATAAAATTCTATCCTAGAAGTTAACTACCTAGTATAAACTTCTTTGTACAGAGTCTATAAATAGACTCACCTATTGTATATCGAAAAAACAAAGTTTATAAATCTCTTCTGTTTTCTATATAATTCTTGGCTGGAAATACCAATTTTCTACATGGTATCAGAGCGATCAGTGAAAGTTTACACTAACCAAACTACCTAAAGGGAAAAAGGTGATTGGGTGTAAATGGTATTCACAGTGAAATACCACTCAGATGAGAGCATAGAACGGTTCAAGGCAAGGCTGGTGGCAAAAAGCTTTACTCAGTCATATGGAGTTGATTAGCAAGAAACATTTGCTCCTGTGGCAAAGATAAACACCATTAGAGTGCTATTGTCCCTAGCTGTAAATCAGGACTAGAAGCTGCACCAATTGGATATTAAAAAATGCCTTTTTAAATGGAAATCTCGAGGAGGAGGTATACATGCAAATCCACCTGGATTGGAGGCTCAGGAAACAAACCAGAAGGTTTGTAAATTAAACAAATCGTTGTATGGACTAAAACAGTCCCCAAGAGCATGGTTTGACAGGTTTGTAAAAGCTATGGAAAGGAACGATTACAAGCAATGTCAGGCAGATCATACCCTTTTCAAGAAGGTTGCATCAGATGGTAGAAAGACTTTTCTAATAGTCTACGTTGATGACATGATTATTACAGGTGACAATACTGAAGAAATCGGAAAGCTGAAAGCCGATCTGGCAAAGGAGTTTGAAACAAAAAACTTGGGAAGTTTGAGATATTTCTTGGGGATGGAGGTGGCAAGATCATCTGAAGGATAGTCATAAACCAAAGAAAGTACATCTTGGACCTACTCTCAGAAATTGGAATGCTTGGGTGTAAGCCAGCAGACACTCCAATGGACCCGAACTTGAAGTTCAGTAGAGAAGATGGTGATAGTCTAGTTAATAAAGAATCCTACCAAAGACTTGTTGTTGGTAATTGATCTACTGTCACTTACAATGCCGACATAGCATACTCTGTAAGTATAGTGAGCCAAGATATGAATAATCCCAAGGAAGAACAATTAGAAGCTGTTAATAGAATACTGAGGTATTTAAAGTACACTCCTGGTTTTGGGCTTATCTTCAAGAAAAGTCAAGACAGATCGGTGAAAGTTTACACTGACTCAAGTTGGGCAGGAGAATTAAGCGTGAGAAAGTCCATTAGTGGCTATTGTTCTTTCATGTGGGGAAATCTGGTCACATGGCGGAGTAAGAAACAGACTGTGGTGTCAAGAAGCAGTGCAGAATCAGAGTACAGGGATGTGGCACTTGGAATCTGTGAAGGCATGTGGCTAAAAAGGCTCCTAATTGAGCTGGAGCTGGATGAAGATAGATCCTTGAAGTGTTTAGTGATGACCTATCAGCAATTAGTATTGCAAAAAACCCGATTCAACATGACAGAACTAAGCATGTTGAAATTGTGAGCATTTCATTTACGAGAAAGTTAATAGTGGTACCGTGAAGTTACACTATGTGCCTACAAAGAACCAGCTTGCAGATATATTAACAAAGGCACTATCAAGAGTGACATTTGAGGAGTTCGTATCCAAACTGGGAGTGTACAATATATACTCACCGGTTTGAGGGGGAGTGTTGGTTAGTGGCGTGTTGTTAGTGTTTGTAGATAAATAAGAGTTGTAAATATATCCTAACTAGTAGTTTAAATTTTAAATTAAATCTATCTTGTATAGGATAAGTGATAAAGAGATAAAATTCTATCCTAGAAGTTAACTACCTAGTATAAACTTCTTTGTACAGAGTCTATAAATAGACTCACCTATTGTATATCGAAAAACACAGAGTTTATAAATCTCTTTTGTTTTCTACATAATTCTTGGCTGGAAATACCTATTTTCTACACAAAGCATCACGGATTCAACAACCAATAATGGCATTTACACTACTCAAGACCTTCTATAGGCATGCATCCTAATATCATTTCACCAAGCAATCAAAACTCACATTTGGTACATTTAAGACATACTCAACATGCCTGCACATTTATGGCATCATACCAAACTTGCTTGAATCATCAAACCATGGCAACCAAACAAAACCAACTAGATGCATGTTTTAGTACTTGGCTAGCAACAACATAAGCAATATTCACCTAAGCTCAACCATCATCAAACAAACCATAAAATCCAGCACTACTCATGCTTAAAACTCATGGAAAAACAGAAATACAAATCCCAAAATATGGCGAACACATTGCCTTATTAACCGAAAACATAAACCGAATTCATACTCAAAGTATTCTTTGTCTTAGGATAACTTTAGCCTTGCTTTTGCAGCCCCAAAACTTCAATGCTCTGCATCATTAGGAAAAAGAAAGCGTAAGCACACAGGCTTAGTGAAGATGCTCATAATATAACGATGCAATTAAAAACCATTTGAAGACCAAACACTTATTTTCGAAATTATGCTTGCTACCAAAGCATTTTTCATTGTTTCCAACCAAAACAATGCTGAACAACCTTTATGCAACATCATATACATATTCTGTGCTTAGATCCCAAAGATTAAATCATTTACCATGCTTAAATCTCAAAGCATTATAATAGGTTCAACACATGAACTTTCACATATATTGGCATTTATAGTGACCCGGATAGACTACCTCTATCCTACACATCGGATACACGGATCTCTCATATCATGCCTAGTTAAACCGCATGATATCTCAAACCTTGCCTAGTTAAACCGCAAGATTTGACACCCTCACCTAGTTAAACCGCGAGATCTCCACCCTTGCCTAGTTAAACCGCAAGAGTACCAACCTTGCCTAGTTAAACCGCAAGATACAATCAATTTGGGTTGCCTAGTTAAACCGCATGCCCCAAATGATGTCCCAACAGTCCGTGTGGCCTTGTTAAACCGCCATACCTCAAGGACCCATGGCCACGATCGATTTTTATTCATATTTATAGTGCACTTTTATCCTATGGCATGCCAACTATATCCGATTGTTTTCTCAACTTGTCACATAGCCAATATATCATTTACAAAATCATTTACTTACTGTTTTACAATATATTGAACAAAAACACCACATATGCAAATCACATTGCCAAAGCAATAACACCATTCCCAACCGGAATGAAAATCAATGTTCACTAGCATTTATTATACTTTTAAACCCCTGAATATGCATTTAAAACCATGCATTTCCAGCAAGTAAATCAAACCATGTTTAACACCAAAACATGAAATCAACATGCTCATATCTAAACCGATATTCAAGAGCAAAATAAGGGAAACTTACTTCCGAGCTTAGGTAAGTATTTCGCGCTTACCCTAAACTCTCAACAACCTTTATTAAACCGTTTAAAGGCGTTTAAACTAATTTCCACTCACCGATACGCTTCGCTTTGCTCGCCAATGCGAATCAAGCTTCCGGTAAGCCCCAATCAATGTCAAGCTTCGTCGCTTTGATTATCCCCTGTTTTAACCACATAAAACGAGAGGGCAAAGGCATCATTATGCATTCAAACCATTGCCTACAAGCAATTACCCGCAACTCTCAAGTTGCCCACTCAAAACTTATCTGAAACATACCGAAATCATCATCAAACACTTCCAAAACTTAACCCAACCTTATTATAACGACTCAATCCATCAAACCTCGTCAATTAACACCTAAAAACCTATCCCAACATCCTTTTACTTCTAGCAAAGATTAAACACAACTATCTCCCCAAAACCCAAACACCTTAAACATTAGAGATTCAACTTGTTTCGGGATTGCAATATTAAAACCAAGTTATTAACTCAATTAAACATCAAAATCATGATCTAACCTGATCAAAAACCTAACAAAACAGATCCACTTCGAAAATAAACCAATTTTCCTTGATTAAACTATCAAAACACATTAAAAAGCAATTGCAAAGGATCAAGAACTTGAGAATTTCAGTAGGAATCTTTCATTGGAGGAGAAGAACGAATCCTTACCTCCAATCAGCCCCTTAATTGCTTAGTAAAACTGAAAATCAAGAGAATAACAATAAGTATTTGATGAAAAAGCATTAGGAAATCAAATGGAAATCAAAACCTTTGATTTTTACATGAAGAAATTGAAGTTGGAAAGGTGTTTGGCTGGAGAGAAATTGAGAGAAAGAAGTTGCAAAGTTTGTTACATAAATTTTGTTAAAAGTCTAAAATATGATTTATTAATTTTCTCTACTTTTAAAGCCTTTTAAAACCCATTTAATATCAGTTAATTAAAGTGAGAAATCTGTTAAAAATATTTAGGATAATTAACTCCTTAAAGATTCAAATTTTTTATCATTTTCAAAACAGTCACTAAAAAACAGTTTTCAAAGTTTGCATTTTGGTCAGTAGTCCAAAATGTCCAATTTCCAAATCTCATTTTCCAAAATTGATTTTACCACAATTATTACTATATTAAATAATGATTTTAGCATATTTTTACATAATTTTATCACCATCAAAAATATTTAATCCAATCAAATCCCGAAACCGACTCGAATCTCTAATACCGGTCCACCAAACCTTCGAACCAACCTTTAAAACATCCAAGCCCAAAACCGGGGTGTTACACTTACTCTTTTAATAGCACGAAATATATAATACAAACTGAAAGCTGCATCGTTGACAAGATCCATATCCTCATCAAAGTTATTAGAGTTGATTAACGTGTGTAAGAACAAAAAAAAGTGGACTGCATAATGGGGAAAAACTAACACCACCAAAATTTGCAAAGACGTCCATGTTCAGTTAGAGGGAAACTAAAATTCAAAACTTGGCTTCTGAAAAACATTTACCTGCAAAATTGAGCATATAATGCTTCATCTTGACAACCTTCAGGTGGGAAGCCTTCATCATGCGCAAGCACATGGATCAAGAATACTACCAAGTATACTGGGTAGTCAACAATTGACCCTCCTTGCACCATGGATGTTTGGGGTATTCGAGCTTCTCTACTGTATTCCTTGATAAACTCTACCATATATTTGAATGACTAGAAGGGAAAATCAGCCTGCATGAATTAGTAAAAGGCAAAGTCGCAAAGATATAGATTATATTTACAAGATATATCAGAAAAAGAAATGCATACATGTCGTGGATCCTTGAAGCCATCAGCTGTAGCCAAAGTAAAAGCGCAAGCATATCTTATAGGTAGAACTCGTTCCTTCAACAGCTTGTGTAATTTATCAAGAAATGATATCCTGGCCGAAGAAGAAGAATCCTGGAAAATGAAAGCAATAAAAGTAATTAACCAGAAATACAAGGACATAACTGAAAAGAAAAAATTATTAACAATTCCAAGAAAATTGAAAGTTGAGACATGAAGGAAGAAACATGAAAACTGAAGGCACATTTTAAACAAAGTACATTTTTATCTTCCATCATTAAACAAAAATATTTAATTCAAGAGGAATGTTTTACATGGTTAGCAATAGGAATTCGTGATAAGTGCTTAGACTTCAAATTGCTAGATCATTTTACTTACCTTTCCCATCAAAATCGTGAAGCGGAAAATATCTGGAGAAATATGTAGGTCCCATCTAGAAAGTTGGAGAACAGATTTTGCAGCAGCCAGTCTAATATAATCCCTGTCACCTGCACTGCATTAGAACATAAAGCCAATGCACGAGGAAAGGTTGTCAGCATTCTCTGAAACAAAAGAATAACATAAAATCTAGATCTACAGTAAGAGTTTTCTACTCTGAATTTTACCCTTATTCAATATAGACAGCTGCCTGTACATTTCTATAATTGAAGCTACTCTTTCAAAAATCACACATCTAGAAGAGGAAAAAAAAAGAACTTAGAAGATATACCAAAACATACACCCTAGGGTTTAGAACTTAAAAAGACTCCACATCGGAGGTCACAAGTTATAATTACAAGAAAGGGGATGGGCATACAGAATGGATACCTCCCTTTGTGTAGCCCAAGGATCGGTGGTTCTCTATATATATAGTATAAAAAACAAAAGCCTAGGAAATATTAATACAAGAAAAACTTTTTTAGAAGCAGTAGATAAATGCAATTAGCTATACAGAAATACTATCAAAAGAGCAAACCTAGAATATATTAATACGAAAACCACTTGTTTTAGAATCAGTAGATAAATGCAAGTAACTTCTTCACTGCAGAAACATGCCAAACATGGGATCAACACTTGCCTTCGAACTCGAAACCCAAGAAAGGGTGTAAACAAATTAATGTCTTTATCAGTAGCTAGTTGATAACTCTGAAATAGTTATTTAGTCATACTCTGAAACACCAAGAAATATTTATCCAAACAAAACAATTTCAAAAACTAGCATTTTTAAATGATGCATTTTAAAATTCCCTCATTTCAAATTTCTTCAAAATTTTATAATTTCCCATCCAAATGCACTAAGAGTGCATTTAAAGACAACGGCATTCAACTTTGAATTAACTGGAATTTACTAATGCGCTCATTAAGCTAGCAATTAACAAAATAAATCCAGGTTATTGGTATGAGTTCATAAATTTCTAAATTTAAAATCAATATGCTGTGTCTATTTCTTGTTTTCCTTTTTCACATTTTTGTCACCTGCTGTACCAGGTTTACATCTTTTATAACTTTACGTTTTGTCCATTTACAAGGATACAGAAACAAAATAAAATTGAGATAAGCACACCTTACATAATTCTGAGGAATCATATGGCCTAGATACATCTATTAGTGAAGCAATTGTAGAAACAACATATTTCGATTGAGTGCGAGTTCCTTCAAGACAAATCTTCTTCAAAGGGGGGAAATCACTGCATGTGAAGGACATTGATAAGAATTTTTTTATAAAAAAAAGCAGGTTGTCTAGAACCTAAAAATAATTTAAAGGATGGTTAGAATCCCAGCACATTAATAGCACTTTGAAAATTGCAACCTCCAACACTAGTTGGATATCAGCTTGCTGTTTTGAGAATCTAAACAATAATATATTTTTTTATAAACGTTAAATCCCTATCTCAAACTACAGATTGTATTTAAAGCTGTGAAGTTCAAAACACATCTTTCTATCAGTTCTAACACAAATATAAACTGCAAAGTGCTAAAAAAGAATACAGAAATTACCTGAATTTAACAGAGATATGAGGTCCTGCTTTCGCTAAAACTTGAATGACCTTATCATGAGTAAGACACTTCTCTTTAAACAACCGGCAGAACTGAGGTTCTGAACCCCTCATGAGTAATGGGAAATTGCTGATGATAACCTGTACATTGCAAAATGTGACTGAAGAAAAATTGAATATAAAAAATCATGTTCATGCAGGACATGCTTTTAATCATCAAAAAGGCAATTCAAAAGTTAACTTGAATCTTCAAGTATGATCATCAAATGTACAGGGAAGAAAGTGGCTAGGTAGAGTCAAAACAAGATAGACCAGAAAGTTCTGTAGCAACAACATTACAAGGCAATTATCATGTTTATCTAAAATCACACTACAACGATCTTGTTACTAGAGTGATCATATCACTCATGATCTAAAATCACCATTTGGTAGGGCTGTAAACAACTGAACGTTCAACGAGCCGTTCATGAACTGTTCGGTGGGAAGTTCGTTTATTAATTAAACGAACGAATATGAACAAGATTTTTTGTTCGTGTAATTAAATGAACGAACACGAACAAAGGGCTTGTTCGTTCGTAAAAGTTCGTTTAAATTTATTCACATATGTCCATTTATATTTATTATTTTTTATAACAAAAATATTATATTTAAAATAAATTAAAAACATATATTAAAAATATGAAGTGAAAAGAAAAAAATTAAACAATACTCAATGTACAGGACTTCAGAGTTCTTTAGAAAAAAATTAAACAATAATCAATGTTCGTTTGCGTTCGTTTATTATTTTAACGAACGAACACGAACAAGAAATTATGTTCATTTAGTTATTCGTGTTCGTTTATTTGTTCGATTAAAATTAAACGAACGAACATGAACATACCCTCATTCGTGTTCGTTCGGTTCGTTTACAGGCCTACCATTTGGTTGATAATCATTAATTATTGGAAATTCTGAATCACTATGTTTGATGTTACTAAAATTAAAATATTATTTTGTTCGAAATAGCTAAGTAACCATACATGTAATAATTATAGAATGTAATTGTTTCAATATTGTTCAAATAAAATATTAGCAATCTTTTATTTTTATAATGTAGTATAATTAAATTACTAATTAACAATATATTTATCAATAATTAAACTATAATCTACAATATCAATTATGCAAAGAACATTTAAATTAGAAAATAAAATTGTATCTATTAAAATCATAATTAAAGAAAACAATATATATATATATTTCATAATAATATTAAAAGAAAAGTTAAAAGAAAAAATTATTCAATTTAGAAATTAACAAAATGAATATTAGTTTTAACATATAAAAATTACAATATAAAAACAAATATAATTTTGAAAGGAAATAAATTTCTACTTTACATATTAAACGGGCAATATTGAATATAGTTAATTCTACATATCACTTCACCTTGGTGATAAAACTTCTCCACCCTTTTGGATAGGAATTGGATCACCCTCTAGGCAGTGATCCAATCACTCTTGGTAATACATAATGTCACGGGGTCATTACCCTCTTCCCAAAAGACATGTCTAATAGGATGTGCAGCGCCACCGTATTTATATCCCAAGACCTCCTTTTTTCTTTCCGATGTGGGATTAATGATCCTACATCTTCTCAGACGTGACATTCTCCCCCACTCAACCTCGTGACGCCCTCGTCACGAGCTTTCGCTCTCGTGATGGGCCACCTTGTCACAGTTGTCCATCTTGCCTACCTCACTCATGGGCGCTCGGCATAAAATCGGGCAGTCAAAGGATCGCTCTGATACCACTTGTCACGGGGTCATTACCCTCTTCTCAAAAGACATGTCTAATAGGATGTGCAGCGCCACCGTATTTATATCCCAAGACCTCCCTTTTCCTTTCCGATGTGGGATTAATGATCCCTCCTCTTCTCAGACGTGACAATAATCACTACCACGTAGATCACTAATTACTTCCGAAACAAGGTGATTTATTCTTCATGTGTAGTGATGTATCATCATATATCAAACACCACCTAAAAGGCTCATACCCCCACAATAAAGCAGAGCCAAGGCAAGTCGAATGGTAAAATGATAATGCTCGACTCAATTTCAGCATTTGAAACACAACTCATGTGCTAAGAGCAAGCTTGATTCAAAAAGAGTTCCTAGATACTCAAGCTCAATTGAATTTGGTGTATGATAAAAGCAACCCAAGGTCAGAATAAAGCTCAAATTTCAAGATATGATACTAGAATCAAATAAGAAAGTTTGTTTCCTAACTAGACAAGTTATTCAATTAAATTAGCAGAATGCCAAACTCAAGCTCAGTTCATTTCTTAACCAAGCATGGTTCAGTTCCTAACTAGACAAGTATATACTTCACACCTTAATGCTCATCTTTTACCAAAGACACTTGCCTATTTATGTACACTAATAAATCAAAGCATTTTTTGCATGACAATGCTCTATGTTATTGAAGAATCACAGGAAACATAGAGGTTTGTGAAGCCATTTGGCCATCTGTGTGTGCAACAAAGAAACTATTTGCGCATATAAATTTAAACAGAAAATTACAATTCACCATTAGGTGTGTTGCATAGTCAGATTAAAACATAAAGTTCTGCTTAAGCATGATGATGCGTGCCAAACTTCTGATTGCAGATCCCCTTTCAAAATTGGCAAAAAAGAAATCGCACCATCGATTAGAAGCAATGTTCTTACCAGGAGTAGTTCTATCGAAAAGGCTTCTAAATGATTGCTTTCCAACCCACTACTGGAAATAAGGTGGAGAATGCAACGGACGTGCTCGGAGTCAAATATATTAAACAAGCATTTTGAGCAGAGCAACTACAAAAACTCAAAGTGTGGATGTTTATTTCCAATCACCTTAAGGAATTTATCCTGAAAAGGAGAAGTAAAATGTTGGATAACTTATAGAGAAGATTAAAAAATATCCATAAATACAAAAGGGAAAACAAGGAAATATCACATATTATACCTCATTTATACTGTTTAAGCAAATTTGACAATATGTTCATCAACAAAATAAGTCGAACATACCTATTAACCACAAACAAGTAATGCCATGTACGAAACACTTGTTGGAATATTCTGACAATTAAATTGAACTGATCCATTCAATCTGTCTTGCACCCTAATTAGCATTTTTTTGATTTTTTCTTTTCAAATCTAGTACTGCAACCAATATATGACAGAAGAGTAAGTAAAAACGAGTGCCAAGTTATGTTTTAAGTATGTTATACTATGCATCAACATGGGCTTCTTCAACTACAGAGAATGGACCTTAACACAAAAAGTAAAAGATACCAAACAGAATCCAACTAAGCTCTATCACAATAAGAAAATTGGGTGAAGAAATCCAACTTCAAAATTTTCATATATTTGTTTTTCGATAGTCAGTCAGGTGCTTCTTGCCATCACAAGCACTTTTGCAGTTCAAACTAATGTAAAAGAGACCTTTTTCCCAGCTAATAAAACAAATACTTCCTTTTTCATGAGTATTATATACATTATACAATGTGTTGATCCTCTTACTTTAGGTAGTATGATAGGTTCTTCTAAGCACATGGATACCAAAACTGACAACTTTATTGCACCATGCAAAAAGATGCAAAAGTACTAAAAGAAAGCATATGGGGAAAAGTAAAACAACACACTCTTTTGTCCAGGGCACTTTCAAGTGTCACTTCATCCAACAACAGACAAAGTGAAGAGAATTTTGTTGTCCTTCATTTGACTCAACTTATCAAAGCACTCTTCAGCTTTGGATGTGTAGAAAACAGAGTTTGAATACACTCGGTGTTATATTTTGAGATACAGGAAAATAAGTCTACTTATAGACTTTTACAAATGAGTTTTACATTGAGTAGTTAACCTATTAGGATAGGAATCTTATTCTTTACAATGATAGAGTTAGATTACAACTAAACTACTTAGAGTTATAATTTCTACTATACACGTACTAACCTACACTCCCCCTCAAACTGGTGTGTATATGTTGTGTACACCCAGTTCAAATGAAAGCTCATCAAAAGTCACTCTAGGAAGTGCTTTGGTGAAGATATCAGCAAGCTGATTCTTGGTAGGAATATAGTGAAGCTTTATTACTCCATTATTAACCTTCTCATAGATAAAGTGTATTTATTTCAATATGTTTAATCCTGTCGTGTTGCACTGGATTTCTAGCAACACTCATTGCTAATTGGTTGTCACTGTAAACCTCAAATTCTGATTTTCCATCCAACTCTGACTCAGTGAGGAGTTTTTTAATCCATATTCCTTCACATATTCCAAGGGTCATAGCTCTAAATTCTGCCTTTGCACTGCTTTTAGATACCACAACCTGCTTTTTACTTCTCCAAGTGACCAGATTTCCCCATACAAATGTACAGTAGCCACTCACAGATCTATCTATTAGTTCTCCTGCCCAGCTTGAGTCTGTGTAAACTCTTACTGTTCTGTCTTGATGTTTTCTGAAAATAAGCCCAGATCCTGGTGTAAACTTCAGGTACCTTAGGATCCTATTGACTGCCTCCATGTGCTCTTCTCGAGGATCGCTCATGTGTTGGCTAACTATTCTCACTGAGTATGCAATGTCAGGTTTAGTGAGTGAGAGGTAGATTAGTTTTCCAACCAGCCTTTGGTAGGATTCTTTATTCACTGGATTCCCCATTCCATCTCTACTGAATTTCAAACCTGGTTCCATTGGAGATTCAGCTGGTCTACACCCAAGCATTCCAGTTTCTGTGAGTAGATCTAGGATGTATTTTCTTTGGTTGATGACTAACCCTTCTTTCGATCTTGCAACTTCCATTCCCAAGAAGTACCTAAGACTTCCCAAGTCCTTAGTTTCGAACTCCTTTGCTAGAACAGTTTTCAGCCTCTCTATTTCTTCTTTGTCATCCCAGTAATAAGCATATCATCAACATAGACAATTAGGAGTCATCTTACCATTTGGTGCAGCCTTTCTAAATAATGCATGGTCTGCTTGATTTGCTTGAAACCATTCTGAACCATAGCTTTAGCAAACCTGTCAAACCATGCTCTAGGGGATTGCTTTAACCCATACAGTGATTTATTTAGTTTGCACACTGTCTTTATTGTGGTTTTATCTTCTAAACCAGGTGGAACCTGCATGTACACTTCCTCCTCAAGACTTCCATTTAGGAATGCATTTTTGATGTCCAATTGATGCAACTTCCAATCCTTGTTAACAGCCACTGAAAGCAATACTCTAACGGTGTTTAACTTAGCTACTGGTGTGAGGGTTCTTGATAATCCACAGCAACAGGACTCGAAACTAGTTATTGGCAAGTGTTAGGCTGACTACCTGCCTCATTTAAGTTTCTTTTCCTCCTTGTATAGACGCTGAGTTGTCTTTCTGGTAGTTGTGGAGTCATAGAGTTTGATGATGTATGTGGTATAGTTTTAAGTGTTGGATAAGGTGTTGTATAAGGGCTGGCAGCTTTGGACTATGGGGAAGGTGTGTCTACAGGATTAAGGGCAGCACTCACAATTTCATCAGAAGTAGGCTCGGAATGAGTATTTTGTGGAGCAGTAGTACTTTCATCAAGAATAGGCAAGGAAATAATGGGTTGTAGATCATGCAAGGACTGAGATTCCTTGTATTTCTCCCCCTGAATTTCAGTCCCTGCAAAATAAGGTTGATTTTCAAAGAAAGTAACATCAAAAGAGATATAGGTTTTCTTTGTAGTGGGGCAGTAACATTTGTAACCCTTCTGACTCGGGGAACACCCTATAAACACACATCTTACTGACCTAGGATCAAGTTTACTTCTATTGTTGCTATGCACATGAACAGAAGATGTGCATCCAAAAACTCGAAGAGGAAGAACAGAGGACAATGGTTTAAAGTGTGGAAAATGGTGAAAAAGAGTTTCAGTAGGTACTTTGAATCCTAGAGTCTTGCTCGGCATCCTATTGATAAGGTAGGTGGCAGTAAGAAGAGCTTCCCCCATAGATAATTAGGTGCATTAGCAGAAAACAATAGGACCTAGTTACTTCTAGTAGATGTCTATTTTTTCTCTCAGCCATTCCATTTTGTTGAAGGGTGTTGACACAAGAAGTAAGATGAAAGATGTCTCTCTTTAAAAAGGTACCCAAGAGACTTGCTAATATCACTCCTCACTACTTTAATTTGTTTGTCAAATTGTGTTTTGACCATGTGGTAAAAAAATTTAAAAATTGTTTCAACTTTAGATTTTTCTCTCATCAAAAAGGTCCAAGTTGTCCTAGAGTAATCATCAATAAAAGACACAAACCATCTAGACCCAAAGATGTTTTTTACTTTAGAATGGCCCCAAATGTCACTGTGTAAAATACAAAATGGTGAAGTAGGTTTAAATGGGGAAGGAACATATGGTTTTCTTGTTTGTTTTGCCATTTGACACAATTCACAAGTAAAAGATGAATTTTTATTAATAAAGAAATTAAGAAACAACTTTGCAGGATAGTAGAAACTTGGATGTCCTAATTTAAGATGCCATAGCATGATATCATTTGAAAGCAAATTGCTAGATAAAACTGAGGTCTTAAGACAACTGAAAATAGGAAGATTCTGATAGGGTAGTCCATCAAGGATATACAAGCTGTTACACAGCCTAGCACTGCCAATCACCATCTTCGAGCCCTGTGCCTGAAAAACACAACCAGCAACCCCAAAATTAACCTCACATTTAACATCTTTAACCAATTTACTGACAAACAATAGATTGCATGTGAGTTTGGGAACATAAAAAACATCAGATAATACTATCTTGATACTTAATTGAACAGAACCACTTCCTTTCACTGTTGAGAGGGAACCATCTGCTATTTTGATGAAGTAGAATTCTGGTTGCTATATGTGTGGAAGAGATTAGGATTTCCTGTCATATGGCCAGAGGCACCAGAATCCACTATCCAATTTAATGAATTTGTTGTTGCTAAGCAAGAAATTCTACCTTCAGTAGTTGTTAAGGCATTAGGGTTAGGCTTAGATGATAGGTGACTAAAAATTTGTTGGAGTTCTTCAATCTGCTGTTTACTAAAGCTGCTGGTAGAACTGTCAGGAGATGCAAGATGAGCTTCTTTCTGAAATCTGGATCTAGGAGGCTTCCAATCTGCTGATTTTTCATGCAGCTTCCAACACTGGTCCCTCACATGCCCAGCCTTTTTGCAGTGTTCACACCAAGGCCTCCCCTCATTTGTTTACTCCTAGAGTTGGAGTTTGTAAGAAGAGCAGAAGCATCTGTTTGCTGGACTGCTGACACCATCAGGGAAAGCCTTCTTTCTTCCCTCCGAATTTCTGAAAAAGCTTCTCGAACCAATGGTAGGGGTTTAGTGGCTAAAATCCTGCTTCTGGCCCCATCAAACTCTCCATTTAGTCCAGAAAGAAACTGAAATATCCTCCTCTGATTCTTGAGCTTATTGTAGAAGCTAATATCATCAAGACACTTCCATTCATTTGCCTCATACAGATTTATTTGTTGCCAGCATTTAGTTAGGACTCCAAAATATTGTGCCACTGTCAACTCCCCTTGTCTGAGATCTTTTATATGATTCTCAACTCCAAAGAGTTCAGGTGTGTTATCAACACTGGAATATGTATCTCTGGCTGCACTCCAAATTTCTGCTGCAATCTGGTAGAGCTTAAAATTCTCTCCAATTTCAGGAACCATGGAATTAATTAACCATGACATTATCATGGTGTTTTCACTCAACCAGTTAGAGTAGGCTGGATCAGACTCATCTGGAATAGGCATGGAGTCTGAGAGATAGGAAGCTTTCCTTCTTCCTGTACTATACAGCCACACTGATTGAGACCAAGGGAGGTAATTGTTTCCATTTAGTTTATAGAATGTAATTGGGGAAAGAGAGGCATCTGATAGTTGGAAATCAGATGAACGAGGGTTGTTTTGGGAACTAATTTCTGATGCAGAAGGATCGAAATTAGTCATGGAGGGGTATAGATTTGATCGAAAGAGAAAAAAGAATTAAACTGTGGGTAGAGAGAATCTTCCTAATCTGATACCATGTAAAAAACAGAGTTTGAATACACTCAGTTTTTATTTTGAGATACAGGAAAATAAGTCTACTTATAGACTTTTACAAAAGAGTTTTACATTGAATAGTTAACCTATTAGGATAGGACCCTTATCCTTTACAATGATAGAGTTAGATTACAACTAAACTGCTTAGTTAGGATAGAGTTATAATTCCTACTATACACGTACTAACCTACAGGATGGATCTGGGAATGAAGCTGACATTTTTACAAAAGAACTTCTCAACTTCTACATATCCTCTGAACTAATCTCCTGCAATAAATATTCATCTGCTCTATTAATCAAACCCAGTAAACAGTATACTTGGAAGAGCAAAAATGTAAAACACAAAAAAACCCTTTACAACACACATTAATTATATATACCAGTTGTAATGATGTTATGGGAATGGAAACTTAAAAACGAAATAAAATCACCCATAAGAAAACATTCTGCATTTATGCACACATGTCTTAACTGTGGAATATCTGCACGACATATCAAGGAAAGAAATGCATGGCAGAAAGCCAAAGCCACGACCGAGAGTGGTGCACATCAAGTAAATATTTGGATAGGCAATGGTTGCAATATAGATGCAAACATCAAGTTATAATACATAGACCTTCGTTAATTAGAAAGCAAGAGCTATAGGAGAGTTGATCTATTATGCCCTCAAATAGAGCTGATCTATTATGACTTTCCAGAAAGTAGTACAAGCAATCTACCTTCTCTTTCCTTCGTAAGGCCAAAAAATTCCACATTTCAGTTTGCAACCTGAAAGCATAAAGAGAAGGTAATAATGCATATGCCACCATCACTCAAGCAGTTATTTAATATAAATACCTTCTTTTCTGAGATAAAATAGCACTGAGAACCTTCACACGCGAAGGGCTGAAAAGAGAAAACAAATGGATCCAATGTCTTGTCTTCTCTTCAATTGGAAGAAGAATAGGAAATAACTCTTCCTCAATAACAAGTTCGATGTTTTGGGACCTAAACATCAAATTTCACATTATATGAGACCAGTTCTGGTTTTCTTTGCGCCAATAAAGTGCAAATATGCATACCTAAATTCTTTGCAATCTTTATCGTAGCAAAGCATCAAGACTTTGCAAGGAATCTGCTCAAAGTGATCACATATTGTGATATGCCCTTCTGCACACTTGTCACAATAATCTTGATATACTTCCATCACTTTCTGCAAGGCTTTCTTTCTAACAGAAATCTGCATAAGAACAGAAAATTGAGTGGTAAACAACTATAAAAACATACTAATCACACCAATATCCAAAAACAAGTTACCTTCTTATCCCTAAGTCTCTCTGTAAACTCATATATGAATTCAGGTGAAGTATATTAAGGTTAGACCAGTAATATCACAGGCAACAATCACTGCCTGCATTCTCACTTTATCGTCAAAGTCCAGCAATCGATCTTTAATGGCAGCTGTTAAGGTTGCAAGTCAAAGATAGAAGATAAGTACTATATTATGGATTCTATGAACAAAGATACATGCACAACGACCAAAGAAATTTGTTATAGAATTGCTTACTGTGAAGTTCAAGAGATTCTATCCCTGAGGGATTGGCCAAGCAACAAGCTTTTAGCACATTCTAGAGAAACAACTCTAACTTCTGAAGATTTATCACCAAATCTTTTCAAAAACTCTACAAAAAGAGCATGATATCTTTGTGCAACATGGTATTCAGGACATAAAAGAAGTTTTCAAATTAAATTAACAGCTTTTAGTCTCACATCAACCTGATCGGTCTGTAGATAAACAAAGTTATTTCAACAACAATTAGAAACAATTTTCAAAGTTAAATAAATTAGAGCATACGAGACACTTTGTTGGGAAACAATTAACAAGAGATCAGAATAGCATATACAAACAATTTAAGAAATATTAATAACAAATAAAGCAAGAACATAATGAGGATTATGTACCATTAATTCTTGGGTCAAACTGGGGATGATAGCATTAAACATCTCAGGCGCACACTGAAAGATTTTTAACAAAATTTCATGATAAGATTCTTTGAGCTCACTACCTACAGAATCTCTATCCAAGGAGCAACTAGCAAGATGTTAAAAATCCACAAACGTAGGGCTGAAGCTTTTCAGCACAACTTTGGATAACAGAGGCAGCAAGCTGAAAAGCTGCAGAAGTTGTATCCTGTATAATAGACATAAAAGTAAACAAATATTCATTACATGCATGCTTGTGTATACCAATGAAAGAAATTCATCGACCACGAGATTCCAAAAATCTCTAATACGATCTTAGTATGATATATGAAAAATTATCCACAATCGTACTACTGAAATAAACACAGATACACAAAATATTTTAGCTCTATTTGAATTGCAAAACAAATAATCACAGTCCAGGAAATATCTGATGCATATGGTATATATTGGCAAATTAAATCAATATCAGCTAATTTTGCTTCCACCAAGAATGCACAACCCCCTTTTTGGCTAAAGTTCCGGGAAACATAAGTTAAAAACAGTCTTAGTTGAAAAGGAAAAAAGGGTCTGCCAACCCGCTCAACTTACTTTCCTGTATGAGATTTCCCAAAATTACATCCATAAGCTGGTGGGATACTTCCTCATTTAGAATAGCAGTCATTATAGACAGAATATCGTTGATTAAACTTTGTTGATGGTGATCTCTGGGGAAAAGAAAAAGAATTTTACTATCACAGCATATAGAATATGGCAATTCAAAACAACAAGAGTAATGAAGCAATAGAAAAGGGGTAGGAAGAAAACCAAGGCAATGATGCTCCACAGTATACAATGATTGCATTAAAAGTAGAAGAATTTCACAGTTAAAACATTTCACTGACATTCAACAAAGAGGGATAAAGATGTAAAATGCAAAGCTACAATAAATTTAATGGAGGCTCTCAAATCAGAAATAAGTTACTAGAGTCTGCATGGTGACTACTGACTAGTACATGAAAACATTAACAATTTAACTTGAGAGGCACAAACAAAGATAAATTTTATCAAGCATGTTTATCATGAATTAAATGAGTACTTGGAAAAATTTTAACATGTTCTCAACTTTAGCAAAAGTTAGTCGCAAATCAAAGACATGTAAAACATGACAGATTAAAAGATACATAGCCCTTGTAGGTTAGTCTTGTATGAAAAAGATCATACAGAAAGCACTAAGTTAATTAAGGCACAATTGTATGATGTAAAATTCAAAGCCCTAAGAAATAAGTTACTAAAATCCAAATAGCAAGTAGTAAATAAAAAAGTTAACAGGTTAACTTGAGCGGCAATGAGAACTTTTATTAAGCAAGTTTATCATGAATTAAATTATTGGGAGAAAACTGTAACACTTTCTCAACTTTAGTTAAAGTTTCAATTCAGAGACACTAACACCCAGATAGATTAAAAAATGCATAGCCCTTGTAGGTTAATCTTGTACAGAAAAGATCATATGAAAAGAAGGATTAAGTTAATTCAAGGTACACTATCATAGAATTTGTTTAATTAAAAGAAAATATCATAAAATTAGGATATATATATATATATATATACAGGACGTAAAGAGAGAAAGGAATCTGACCTCACAACTGAGAAAAAAAATATTAAACATTTCAAGGATCAAATCATAGCAATCAATATCCAGCATTATCACACAACATTTACATCGAGCAACAGTCTCCAATATTTTAACTCTCCTTGAGAAGAATGAACTTGTAGTATCAGCAAGCTCCAAGAACTTACTGAGAATGAGTTTAAAAATGTCCTGAAACAAAAGAGTTCAGAAACTTGAATGATAGAAAGGGAGCCCAATGGGCAATGACAAAGGCATACAACAATAACCGTTTAATCTCAAAACCAAATTGAAAAGATGTTACCCTAAGATATTTATCTGCAAAAGGTGGTTTAGGTGCCAGGATCCGAAAAAATTCACTGACACAAATGGCCACCAAAAGTCTAACACCTTTATCAGTATGGTTAGATAGACCGTGCTTATCAATAGAATTCCTCAACGGCTTCGTAGCTGCCTTTAATTTCCCCAATACTTGTGCCTTTGCAGCAGCTTCATCCACCAAAGGCTACTCTATTTGTGACAATGCACTCACAGCTTGCTGCAAAGAGTATTTTAATCACATGGAGGATATCACGTAAGTTTTTTCCTCAACAAAATTGAGTTCCATCAGAGAAGTTCTCTTAATTACAAAATTCTGGAGAAGAAAAACATCTTTAGTAAATGTAACCTGATAAAGCATAATCTAAGAAGTTGAACCATAGTTCCAAATACAGAATATCAAGATACATTTCAACATTTGCAAAATATAAACTAATTGTTCTACATTTTTACCAGTACGTCGACATTTAACTCAAATTCAAATTTCGAAGTAAATACATGTTCGTAAGTAACAATTTAATTAACAGCGTAAAATGGTAACAGGTGATTTTATAAGAATATAAGCACCTAATTATTCGCTGTAAAACACTCCATAATCAGTGGTATTCAACAGACCTAGAGACTTTTAGAGAAATTTTGATTTTCCATTTCCAAAGAGATGGAAGGAGAAGGAGAAGAAGAAGAAGAAGAAGAAAATTATGCTTACGCGAAGAGATTTGACGAGGACATCCTTGTTAGGGCGAGAGAGTTGGGTGAGTTTAGTACTGATTCCAGAGATGAGTTGCAATGTGGACTCGTCCATTTAGCAACGTATACTACGTACTGAGAGAGGTTCGTTTGGGTAAAAATAGAGAAAAGGGGTAAGCAGTGTTTGCAGGAGAGAGGATTGTATTGTGTAAATAAAAAAAATAAAAAGTAAACTACTCAAATGACCACTTAACTATAGGATTGATCTTGATTTAATCATTGTACTTTCAATTGTGGATATGTGGCCACTTAACTATGTAAGTAGTCTCAATGTGACGACCTGTCGTTAAAATATATCGGAAGGCTGATGTGGATGTCAAATAAATTGGTATAATAACACATTTAGTCCTCATTATTTATACAATATATCAATTTGGTCCTAATTTTAATTTAATAAAATAAATTAATTTTGTGTCACCACCTCATTGAAGGACATTAACAAATTTAATATATTTTTTATTTTCAAATTTATTTTTATAATTTCACTTATAATTAAATTGTTTTTTTAACTTAATTAATAATTTCAATATTTATTAAAAAATTTAATTAAATTATTATATATGATTATATTGAAATTATATTAAAAATAAAAAATATTAAAACTATTTTTATTTAAATAGTGCACTAACTATAATTTAAAATATATACAAAATGTTGTTAACTTTAATTTAATTATTAGATTTATTTAATTGGGTTAGATGTTTTTATGCATCATAAGTGTGTCATGTTCGAGTCCCTTAAAACCACATTTACTTTCTTTTTCCTGGCATTAACAACTATATAATACATATATTAATTTTTGTACTTCATATCACAAAACTATACTTCGCCCACTGGCAAATGCATTCCCTTGGTGTGGGAATGCTAGTTCATATCCGCCTAGGCCATTTTCAATGCTTTCATTTTTCTTTCTCCAATCAGGTGACACATGTCATCACTTGATTAGAGGAAAAAAATAAATTTAGTAAATTAAATAAAAATAGTTAATGTCCTCCAATAAAGTGGTGACACGTGTCACCACCTTGTTGAATAATTAATTTATTTTATTAAATTAAAATTGTGACTAAATTGACAGATTGTGTAAATAAGGAAGACTAAATGTGTAATTAAATCAGTTCTATTTAACAGCATCTCCATTATATTTTAACGGCAGGTAGTCACATTGAGACTACTTACATAGTTGAGTGGTCATATTGCTATAATTGAAATTATAATGGTCAAATCAAGACTAACTATATAATT
This sequence comes from Hibiscus mutabilis, assembly GCA_019671005.1. Lineage (NCBI taxonomy): Eukaryota > Viridiplantae > Streptophyta > Magnoliopsida > Malvales > Malvaceae > Hibiscus > Hibiscus mutabilis. Next base: position 20,639,932 of record CM033713.1, on the reverse strand, counting down.
GAGTGGTTATTTAAATAGTTTATCCGGAAAAAAAGAGTGAAGATTGTGAGCGTTTCTTTTTTTTTTCAAAAAATATAAAATTTCTTTGGGACGAGGCTTCCCGCTTCATTATTGTCAAAAAAAAAAGAATGAGGCTTCTGAAGTACAAACATTAACTTAAGGCTAAAATACGGCAAAATGAGTAGTAGCATTTGGATGGGAAATTTTGTTAAAGGATATATTATCAACCGTTGGATGAAAAAAACAGGAAAATGTTAAACCGTTGGATGAGCAGTAGCGAACGATTTGGTAAAATGGTGTGATTGAACTAAAAATTCTACAGTGATCTATGAAATAATCTCTAAAATTTTCTAAAGAATGTTTTAGAGAAATCTTCTTGACCCTTCATATTTTCGTATAAATTCATAGTTTTTGTACTAGGCCTCTACAGCTTACTTTACATTAAAAGAATGTAGAAGGAAATGGGGAGAGAGATTTGGGAGAAAAATCAAATTCTAGGAGGAAGAAGGTAGATTTGGGGTGCGAGAATATTCCTTTCAACAGTTATTGGTTGCATTTTTATATATTTTTAAATGTAATGAAAAATGTTTTTGAAAATTTTTTATAATTATTTAGTTTGAAATTTGAGTGTTTAACTTTTGTCAAGAAGTGAATTGGAGATATAATTTGATTACTTTTGAACGGATGTAGATCGTAACAACTAACAAGAGTAAGGAGAGTTTTGGCACTCTCGATATTTGGAGAAATTCGCATTACACCCTTCAAATTTTGAAAAAAAAATAATTAAGTCCCTCAAAATTGTTATGAATTCTCATAAAATTTTAAAAAAATTAAATAGACACTCTAATTTTTTTAAAAAAAGTTCTAATTAAGTATCTTAAACTTATTGCTAAAAAATTTAAAAATTTTGATTAGGCCTCCAAACTATCCCACCAAAATTCACCACTACTTTTGAGCTAATTTATTCATTTGTCCTTATTATATCACCAATTCTTTTATATTTTTTAAAAATAATGTCTAAAATATAACATTTTTAATATTGTCTCTAAAAATATATTTTCAAAAACAATGTCTAAAATATATTACAAATTTTAATATTTTGTGGTAATTAGTAATATATTTTCGTATTTATACACCTTGCACACACACAGATGTTTAAACTCGGTGTTAGAATATGTAATTTGTTGAATTTGGGTTTAATTAGTTAATATTGGGTTTGCTAGTGCTAGTTGGGTTTATTAGAAGTTGGTTAGTTTGTTACGAGTTATAATTTGAGCTATATAAGCCACATGCTTGTGTCACGTGGCTAGAGTTCCAACCAGCCCACCGTGCGGCCTTAGGCAATGTAACTCAAGACAAACACCTAAGTAAGCCTTTTCAACCCTCTCGGAAGATCAAACTTCCCAAGCACCGACAAACGCAAAGTGTTCTACGCGGAATCGGATCAAACGAGATGAGCGTAGAAGAACTTCGAAAGAACGCTCAAGAACAAAGAAAGAACGATAAGAACACTCAGAGGATTTAGAGTAAATGCCTTTATTCCTTGGAAACTTGGATACATCAAATGAGGAGGGGAAAACCTCTATTTATAGTTGAGTTCCCCCTAATCCGACGGTCTATACAAATTTAAATCGACGGCCATGATCGAAGCCCACCAACCACAATGGTACAATTCTGGGAATATTCCCTTCTATCTATGATAACAAATCCTATGTATACAAGACAAGTTTACATAGGTCAAAATGGATGGATAAGCCTTCTAGAATCTCCCACGGATCGGGCTAAGTCTAGTGGTCTCTTTGGGCCCAAAATATCCATCAAAACCTCTTGGGAACCCTGGTGTGCACCATGTGGTGCCAATAACTCGGACCTTGGCTCGCGGCCCGTGACACTTATATCGGGCATCTTTGAAATTATTTCTATTTTCAGTTAATAAAATTCATATTTCTCTCTTTTATCTCTTGTTTGCCAACTTAGCCACCGTCTCTCTTTCTTCTAAACTCAATTCCATTTATATCTCCGGCCACATCATGTGTGCTTTCTCACACTCGAGTCTCACAAGATAAACATCATCATTTTTTTTTACCGGAGTCAGTGGTTGAGTTCTATAATATCATATTTCTTAACATTTTTGTAATATTTTTCTAATCCTTTTAAAGGTTCATTCACTTGTAACAGTCATTGTATGTTAACCTTAATACTAAGTAAATAGATTACACAGATCATGAGAGAGTTTCACATAAATGACGAGATTATTGAACTAAAATTTCACATGTAGCTTTCATAACAGTATATAAATAGAAGTCCAGTTTCGGGATTCAAGCTTAATAACCATGACTTTACTTGGTTACATTAAATAACACAAAAAAATCACAAGTATATATATTGGATTTGGTATATAATGTAAACCAAAATTAAAGCGATGCTTTTTTACTTTTATACTACATACTTGATTGGCAACCATTTGTGTGTTAATACTTAACCGAACAGTACATTATCATTTGACTAGTAAATGATATTTGCAGCACGCTTTGAAACTATTTCCTCTAATATTTGATTCTCATTCCTTGAACTCGCCATCATCATGTCCATCACAAATCTTCAGCACATACGAACCAACATAATTAAGGCTTCATTCAGCACAATTTTTCAAATGACGATTTGAGTGAGAACATCTGTTTGGGGAGAAGCTGGAAATTTTTTTTTTTTTCGAAATGCCGTTTGGGACCAAACCAGTCGCAAAAAGCCCGTTTGAAGCGCTCTCTTTGACCGTTCGGTATAATTTTTTCGTTCGGCAGCCAAAAGTTCGTCGGAAAAGCTGTATTGAAGAGGCCATAAGTGGATTGTGTCTAGAAAATTCATTGAAGCTATAATTAAATAACAAGATAAATTTGGAGTTGAGAACTAACTTTGAAAAGATGGAGCGAATGCCTTATGATTTTGATGTATATTCTGTGTTGCTATAAGAATATATTATTAGTTGAAGACTCCGTATCAACATCTGTTTTTTCAAGGATTTATAAAAAGGTTGTTGGTGCAGAAGAATAAGTTGTTGTCGATTTTGATTTTAGAGGCTTTTTTAAACAAAACGCTAAACTTTCCCAACATAGAAGAAAAATATGGTTAAATTTCAAGACTTCAATCCTACGGAATTTGATAAATGCTGGTTATTGTGTCATTGCTCAACCTTGTACTTATAATTTAGAGGAAATTTCCCATTGGGTTTATTAATCTTTTTATCTAAGGATTCTATACGGATGATTCTGTTAATAACTAAATAAAACTAAAAAATAAATTAAATTAAGGCTTAAGGGTGCTTTAAGCCCTGAACTTTTGGGGGGAAAAAATAATTAAGCTCCTGAATATTTTTTACACTCAATTAAGCCCCAAATTAAGAAATTTAATCAATTAAGCCTTTTGACCATCAATTTTTGACGGTTTTTTCTTGAGATATTACTGTCACTTGACTCACTACAATTCTGTCATGTGACATTTACATATTTTTTAGAAAACTATTTTTTATAATTTTTATAAGTTTTTTAGAACTTTTAATGAATTTTTTAAATAAAATAAAAAAAATTGGAAATGTCAAATGATAATATTGTAACACGACTGCACCAATTGGTCAAAAAACTGTTAGATTTAACAGTCTACGTTGGTCAAAAGGTGAATTGATGAAATTTTGGAGTATAAGAGCTTAATTGGGTGTAAATAAAATTTAGGGGCTTAATTGATTTTTTTTCAAAAGTTTAGGGGCTTATGATACCCTTAAGCCTTAAATTAATCGAATTTTTAAAATTTTAAACTGTTAACCAAGTAGAAATTTTCGAAAATTATTAACTTAATCTATTAATTCGGTTGATTTTTGAATTAATTAATTTTATTTTAATAATTTTTTCAGTTTTCATTCAAAATAGCAATTCAAGTAGCAATGAATGAAAATTACCTTTTTCTGTTAGATATTTTTCTTTCTAGTCTTTATTTTTTTTTTCTTTTGAGTTTAATATTGAGATTAAAATATAAATATTGAGTTTTAAATATTATGAGTCATTGATGAGATTTGAGCTTAAAATTAAAAATATATTAGTTATATATTATAATTTTGGTTAATTAATCGATTTCAAATCGAATTAACTGATAATCAAATTTCGAAAAAATTACTAACCATTCTCTGACCAAATACTTCGATAACCGACTGATTAATCTGATTAATTTTTGGTTCGATCAATTAATTCAATTTTAACCGAACAATTAACATCACTACTTTTATCTATATATTCTGTTTGGGTTGTAGTTAGGCTTATTTAATTGATTTTCATTGTTTTATTCATATATTAAAAATAGTGTAAACAACACTATTAGTCGTTAAACTATTCTCTCGTTTCTGTTTTAGTTACCAACCTATTATTTTTAGCAAAATCGTCACTAACGTTGCATTTTTTTCTTATCGTTTGTGGGTGTGCCATGATCTAGTGTATATATATGTCTACAGTAATGAAGCATAATCTTCTGCATTTATCTTCTCTTTTGAATTTCAATTGTTGTTATCTTATCGTTAGTTATTCTTGATCTAAATTCTTTATTTTCAAATTTATTTAGCTTTATCTCCTTTGTTGATAATGTAAATCGGTTGGGGTTCTTCCTATATAAACCCTTCAACCATGTTCAATAAATTCAATTCACTTTCTACATTATTTCTTTATGGTAATCAGAGCCTAACGTTCTTACGAACAAAAATTTTTCCCTTCCTTTTACACCACAAATGGCTCCTTCCATTGTCAACGCAGATAACTCAACACCCACAACCACTATTGTTCAATTTAATCCCCTTGCCCAACTTCCAATAAAACTCAATGGCAGCCAAAACTTCACCATTTGAAAATCTCAAATCGAAATGTTAATGCATGGTCACAACCTATTTGGTTATCTTGATGGCACAACAACCACACCACCTACAGCACTCACTGTTGAAAATCAAACCACTCCAAACCCAGCTTACCAAACTTGGTTTTGTCAAGACAAACTAATTCAAAATGCCATTTTAGCTTCTGTTGAACCTATTCTTGCCTTTACCGTAGCAATCGCATCTAATGCTCATAATGAATGGCAATCACTACATACAACTTTTACCAATAAATCCCAAACTCGGATTCTTAGCCTTCAAGATAAACTTGCACATGTCACCAAAGATGTAAGACCTATCGTTGATTACCTTCATGAAATCCGTTTGATTGCCGGTGAGCTTGCCACTGCAGGTGAATCGATCTCCAGCACTCGCCTTATTGTTCAGATACTACAAGGTCTTGGTCCTGAGTATAAGCATATCTCTGCTGCTATCAGATCTCGTGAAACCCCAATAACTTATGAGGAGCTTTATGAAAAACTCATCGATCATGAAATCTTTCTACAACATGAAGACAACAAGAACATGTTGGTAAAACCTGCTAGTGCCAATGTTGCTCAAAACTCATCATTCACACCATCACGCTATGACAGTAATCGTCGACAGAATCCTAACAACCACTACAATGGGCGCACCCAACCTTGGCGGCCTCGACGTAATACTCAACAACAATAACGGTCTACCAACATTGTATACTGTCAACTATGCAGTAGACCTGGTCATTCCGCTCGTGTATGTCGTACCATGTCTCACAATCATATTCAAGCAAGAGCCAATTTTGCCGCTCACTCTCAAAGTTCTCAAGCACCTTGGATAATAGATACTGGTGCCACTCATCATATGACATATGATGTTCAAAGTCTGAACACTGCACAAGACTACCATGGTTTTGAAGAAATCATCATGGGCAATGGTAACACTGTTTCGATTTCGCATATTGGTAATGTTACACTACATGCATCAACTAGAAAATTTCAACTTCACCAAACACTTTGCTCACCTACCATTAAAATCAATCTTCTCTATGTCTCTCGTTTCTGTCTTGACGTTTCTATCTTGATAATAACACCTCTATTGAATTTTTTCGTTTCTCTTATCTTGTGAAGGATCTAACTACGGGGGCGCCACTGTTTCACTGACGGGCTACCAATGGTTGCCAAGCAGTATCCCTAATACACCAAAATGCAATATTGTTGTCCCATATCACCTTTGGCATCAACGTTTGGGTCACCCGCATCATCGCACCCTCAATAAAACTTTAAATTTGTTTTCGATTCCAATTTTTGATTCTCAAAAATAATTTATTTGTCATTCTTATCAATCTAATAAAAGTCACCGGCAACCTTTTTCAAGAACCTCTTTGCGAAGTGAAAAGCCTTTACATTTAATTTACAGTGACTTATGGGGCCATCTCATATTTTATCTATTGACAGCAAAATATATTATGTTTTATTTGTTGACCAATTTTCCAAATATATGTGGTTGTTTACCTTAAAAACAAAAAATGAAGTTTTACACACTTTTAAAACATTGCATCCCTTACTTGAGCGTCAGTTCGAAACGAAAATTATGTCATTATATACTGATGGTGGTGGAGAATTTCAAAGTCTTCAAACTTATCTTCACTCTCATAGTATAGAACACTTGATATCTACTCCATACACACCACAAAGGGTAGCCTTAGTTGAAAGTCGACATAGACATATTCTTGAAACTGCTCGCACATTATTACATCAAGCATCTTTACCATTACTGTTTTGGACTTATGCATGTCATCAAGCTGTTTATTTAATTAATCGAATGTCCAACCCCACTCTACAACATCACTCTCCCTTTGAAATTTTATTACAAAAATCACCAAATATTGAGTCCACTAAAGTGTTTGGTTGTCTTTGCTTCCCTTGGATTAAACCATATGTCAAAAATAAGCTTCAACCATGTTCTACACCATGCGTCTACCTGGGTTTTTCAATCAAATTTTATAGTCATCAATGTTTGGATCCATATACATCCAAAATCTATCTCTCACGCGATGTTCGATTTTTTGAACATAATTTTCCCTTCTCAGATATTTTTTCAAAATTTAAAGAACCTAATACCTCATGGGACGCAATCTCATTTGAAGACATTCCAGCAACTCATCATACTGTTGATCCCATTCATATTTCTTCTTCATATCTCCCACCATCACGCATACCACTGCCCACTCGATCATTGGCTTCAGTCTCAACACCTCCCGTGCGCAGCGACACCCCTCCTCAGTTAGGTACTCTCTCTCCTTCCTTAACCCTACTCAACATAATACCATTGTATTCACTTCTCCACAATCAACCTCATTCAATACCATACATACTACCACATCTCCAGTTCTCACTTACAAACGCCATCACCAACACTAACCTCTTTTATTATCTTCTCTTCACCCTTCTCCTTCTACTACTACACCAATAATTCTCTCTTCTTACATTTCAACATCCCCACCTTTGCCTACCACCACAAACTCTTGTCACCCAATGATCACTCGATCAAAAACCAATAGCCTAAAACCTCGCCAATATCAAACCACCATCACGAAAACCAACTTTATACCTCATTCACATAAATAAGCCAAGCTGATTCCCCACTGGAATTCAGCCATGCAAACTGAACTTGATGCCCTTGTGCGTAATCAGACTTGGAACTTGGTCCCATATGATTCCTCCAAGAACCTGGTAGACTGTAAGTGGTTATTCCGTATAAAACATAATCCAGATGGTTCTATTGAAAGGTACAAAGCCCGTCTTGTTGCTAAAGGGTTTACTTAAATAAATAAAAGAAAAACATTTACCTGTTTTTCCTCCATATAGAAAACAACTATGTGAAGTTATTTAACCAGCTCTTCATTTCTTTCTTTTTCTCCACCTACTTTTATGGGCAGGGATGGACTGAGGGTGGTGCAGTCGCACACTCGAAAATTTTAAATTCTCCTATAGTTTAGTTATTTTCTTTGTATGTTTTCTTGATGATATAATTCTGCACCCCTTAAATTTCTAATATAACTTCCTAAAAGTTTTCACCCCTAACGTAAAGTCTTGCATCCGTCCTGTTTGTGGGTGTGCCATGATCTAGTGTATATATATGTCTACAGGATTCCTCATATATTGGTATTATAATGTGTACTATGTATATGTGATGCATGTTGATTAGTGGTGGAAAGTATAGATGGCAGTTTAGCATGCGTTGGGATGAAACATGAACCTTCAACTTGTGGTTCGACTGGTACTGCTTAAATAATTAACCAAATTTTGGATGGTTTTAATTGAATCTCGGGAAAGATTCAATTCATTCCAAATTATTTACTGCCTCTGAAATTTCAGATGCTTAAAAAAACTTCCTAACTCTACTTCTATCCTGATTGATGCTACCTACCAGTTTTTTTTTTTTTTTTGTAACTTAATATGAGCATAGTGGGGACCCTAATCCTTTTGATGCCTCTTCACTCCAACAACCAGCCTGATGTGAATTTCAGATGTTTTCTTTCCATTTTTCTCTATAGGACATGATAAAATGTAGCATTTAGTAATCATACAGATAGTTGTTTTAGATTAGGATATTGGTATCGTAGATTTGAATTGGTCGACGTTGACACTTAAACTCAAATGTCTGATTTTCTAACTGAGTATATGACTTGTTTTTTTTTTCTTTCAGAAATTGGATTTCAAATTTCCTCTCTCCGTATCATGCGTTCATTTTATATGCTCATCAATCGGAGCATATCTGGTAATCAAAGTGCTAAAGCTTAAACCTCTAATAGTGGTTGATACCTAAGACCTCTGGAAAAGGATATTTCCCATGTCTTTTGTGTTCTGTATCAACATAGTGTTGGGAAATGTCAGCTTACGCTATATCCCAGTCTCATTTATGCAGACTATAAAGTCATTTACTCCTGCAACCACATGTGAGATAACGAAATTATAAACCTAATCATCGTTTTTTTCGTATCGTTTCTTGATATAACCCATGTCTGCATGTCATCATCACATCTGATCTCTGTACATTTTTACAGTTGTTCTGCAGTGGCTGGTTTGGAGAAAGTACTTCGACTGGCGAATTTGGGCCTCTTTGGTTCCTATTGTTGGAGGGATTCTGCTCACATCTGTTACAGAACTTAGTTTTAATATGTTTGGTTTTTGTGCTGCCTTGTTTGGATGTTTAGCTACTTCTACAAAGACTATCCTTGCGGAGTCTCTTCTGCATGGATACAAGTTTGACAGGTAGTGATAGTCTTGGTTATTATTATTGTTCTTAAAATGATATGTATATATTTGTGAAGTTTTCGGTTCGGCTTATCAATTCACGAGTTTTCTGACATCGTTCAACTACACATTTTGGATCATACTCTTGCAGCATAAATACTGTCTACTACATGGCACCTTTTGCAACCATGATCTTGGGAGTACCAGCACTATTACTTGAAGGTAATGGGGGTTATGGATTGGTTTCATACCCACCCCTCTCCGTCGGCAGCCCTCATCATTATTTTCAGCTCGGGAGTGCTGGCTTTCTGTCTTAACTTCTCTATCTTTTATGTGATTCACTCAACTACTGCTGTCACGTTTAATGTTGCCGGGAACCTTAAGGTGAGATTTGCATAGAAAAAAATGAGGATAAGATATCATGTTCTCAGTTACTATCGTTACTATGGATTCGGTTGTTTATCTTGTACAGGTTGCTGTTGCTGTGTTGATTTCATGGCTGATATTCCGAAACCCAATCTCAAGCCTAAATGCTGTTGGTTGCGGTATCACGCTTGTGGGATGTACATTTTATGGGTACATCCGACACATGCTTTCCCAGCAGCTTCCCGGAACTGCTCGTATACCACGGACACCGAGGAACAGGAAGGAACTACTCCCCCTTGTAAATAATGATAAGATAGATGACAAGGTTTAATTGAAGTAGTCTTGTATGGGATTATTGGCTTTGAAGGGGAATATAGGGTAATACAAAGAAATGGCATGTTCTGGAAGAGATTTTTAACATGTTTTATGTTTCTCGGAAACATTAAAAACTAAAGTTCTTACATATATTTGTTTATTAGATTGCCCTAAGTAGTGTGAACATGAAACCAATAACAAATTTCGGTCAAAATATTACGTCAATTCCTATACTTGAATAAAGTTGTGATATTTGATCTTATATTTGAATAAAGTTTAATATTTAATCTTATATTTGAACTAAGATTGATATTTGATAATCATATTTAAAATGTTAAAACTTAAATCTTTGTACTCTTTTGATTTGTAAGTCCTTGAATTTTGACACTGTTGGTATTAAAAAAAAACCTTCATTAATGTATTTATATTACCTCTTAAAAGTAATATCAAACTTACTTTAAAAAAATGTGTGATTGGCGAAAAATTATTAGATGGGTCTGGCTCACCACGTCATTTATGGTCCAATCTAATAATAATTTTTCATTTTATTTTTTTTCCAAAGTGAATTTTTACATTTTTCTTGTATGTCATTAAATAAATTAATTTCGTTAGATGAGACCATGAATGATGTGGTGAGCCGAGACCATGTAATAGTTACTCGTGAATGGCAATACTTTCGGGTGCTAAAAGTGTTTTTCCACTCGTCAGTAATGCCAAACATTCAAAATTTGGTTTAAAACCATGGTTGATTTTTTTTCATTCAACATTAAAAACTAAGATTTTCTGCTGTAAAAAAACACTTTTATTATAATTTAAGTTTATTTGTTGGTATAATTCATGTCCATTTTATGGTCCCATGATTCGTGACTCTCCCTTCTAATTAAAACCAATCAATACAATGTAAAAACAATATTATATTTACAATAAATACATACGTATAACTCCACCAGAATTAACCATTAAAATGTGTAAATCGACAATAGTTATGTATTAGAAGACCTTCACATGGTGGAACATAAATCATGATAGATTTTGATTGTGATTCCATACATGATTTTTAAGCAAGATTCGAATTTAAACACTCAAAGTCTCGTAAAGTCGGTCTTACCAAAAGCAACTGTACTTAGGGGTGAGCAAAACTTTATTCGACTCGAAAAAATTAAATAACTCGACTCGACTCGAGGTGAAAATACTCGACTCGTCTTGACTCGAAATTTAAAAATTCGACTCGACTCAAAAAAATTTCAAATAAAGTTTGAGTTGTAAAATAGAAACTCGAATAACTTGAATAACTCGAAATTTTTAGTAATTAATAGATTTATTTTTAAGTTCGAGATGAGTCCCTCGATTTTTTATTATATATATATATATATAAAAATATGAAAAAATATTGCAACATATGAAAAAATATGAAGAAATATATATATATATATATATATATATATATATATATATATATATATATATATATATGTGTGCATATCTTATATGATTAGAGAAAGTGATTTAAATTGGAATCAAACCGTAATATAACATGATAAATAATTACAATTAAATTTTTATAGGAACTCAAAAACTCGACTCGAATTTTTTAAACTCGAATCGAAAAAATTTCAAATAAAGTTTGCGTTGTAAAATATGACGCGTCAACTCGAATAACTCAAAATTTTTTAACTCGACTCGACTTAATCGAACGCTCGCTCTTAACCGTACTGACTAATTTAAATCGAGTTTTGTTTAACCATGAGATTAGAAGTTCGATTTCTACCAATGAGAATGTAGCACATTTCATGGCTAGCCGTTTACCTATTAATGAGAGCACCCGCGGCAAAAAGATTTGTCACTGCTATCGGCGGTGGATACCTTGGCTTAAACAAAAAAAATGATTTATGCAATTACTTAAAAGAGAAGTTAAACAAATTTGAATAGCGGTTTGGTTCTAGACCCACCAAGAGCACCACATTCTTTTCTTTAGAGTTTCCCTCTTCCCCTCCCCTCTTGGTAGGATTATAATTAGAATTAAGCTTTGTCAAAAAAAATTTGAATATCGGTGGGCTAAAAGAAATTCAAGTATTTAAACAAATCTGTATGGGTCGAAAAAAAATTACCATTAATTTTTGCATAGAATTAAGGCATAATGACAAAAAGTGCCTTAACTGAATAGTTATCTTAGCCCCTATTTTTTAAACAATATAACCCTCAGCGTTTTATTTTAAGTTAAAATAATTCTGTTGCAGATGAAAATTGTTAATCAACTAACTATAAACAGTTTGAAATGACTTGACAGAACGACACGTCAACAAAAAATAATTTTGGATTCTATATAATTTTATAAAATTATTTTTTGACTAATGTGACATTCTTTTAAGTCAACACATTTGTCTATATAATATTAATATGTCAATGTATACTGCCATGTAGGTTTATCATGTCATTTTAAGTCATTTATCGTCAGTTAATTTATAATTTTTATCCTCATAAGGATTATTTTGACTCAAAAGGCCCAAATAAAATGTCAATTAAATTGCTTCAGAAAAAATATAGGTCAAACCGATTATTTAATAAAAACGTTAGGTACATTTTTTCCCTTTGTGCCCAGGATTAATACCTGCAACCAAAATAAGGCAATGTTTGCATAAGAAAAGAATCTTATTCAGGAGAGCAAAGCCCACACTTTGATCAAACCAAACTCCAAAGGCAAAATTGGATCATCCACAAGCAGAAACAGAGAAAATAATGACAGAATCAATTACATTAATGATGATAGCCAAATCTGATTAAGAGTAAATTAAAGAGTAGTACATCAGAAGCTATTATTTATTCCAGTAATTAATATTTGCACATGGGCATGGCTATCTGCCTTGGAAATCATACGTATATAGTTAATGAGAGGGTAGGAATTAAGCCAAGAGCCAGAAGTTCTTTTGCCATCGAGTGCTGATAAGATAGCCACCCAAGCCTTTGCTTTGCTTCCGCACCCCTATGGTTAAGCACTCTGCCTTGTTTATGCATTGCTCTACAAACTCCTCGCTGCTGCTGCTCCTCCTCCCGCTCACACTGCCAATACCACATTATTAACTCGTTCTCGATTTCTTTTCAAAAGTGTTGTTAGAATTAAAAATGTTTTTGGAGTAAAAAACAAGGGAGAATAGATAGCTTTTCAGTTAAAGTGTTTTTCAAAAGTCAAATTTTTTAACTTTTTCAAAAATATTTTTAGTATAATTACTCATTTGTTATTGTTTATATCATTAAATCTTTTATATTTTTTAAAAACACGGTCTAAAATAAATATTTTATCTACTTAAATTCACCTTTTTAACAGCAATATCAGGTACTCATATTTTAAACCAAACAATACATATACACCTCCATAAAAAAACAATAAATAAACACTTTACGAAAAACACTTCCTAAAAATATTTTCTCATTAAAAACAATGTCACGTTTGAATGAAGGATTAAGTAAGTGAACCCACCAATTTAAGAATGGAGATGGCCTTTTCTGACTCAGTACCAACACTGAAACCTCTAGCTTCTTCACTTGGTTCAACACTGTCTCCAGCTTGGGACCTTGGATAACCACTGCTTCCAGTTCTACCTGAATATTGATCCCCCATGTAAAGCAAGTAAAAAAAACTCAGCAAATATTATGCTTGTGAATATTTTAATTTTATGTTAAGATTAGGAAAGAGGAAATAAAAAAAAAAGACAGAGAGAGTAAGGTTAAAAGAGCACGATCTATGGCACATGGAAATGGAATCACTCACACAATCAAGGTACAAGATTTGAAGAATAAAACATCTGAATTTTTTTTATTTTATCTAAACCTTAAATGTTTTTGTTTTCTACCAGTGTTTAATAATCTTCTCATTGGGTGTTCTCAAAAAACTTGTACTTTATTTTTATGGATAGAATCGAACTCCCACCACCATACGTGAAAATAAAAAATTATTAGATAGATCTGGCTAATCATATTGTAGAGCTAATCACGTCATCTATGGTAGAAAAGAAGTGGAAATTTACTTTGAGACAAATTGAGATGAGTAGATCTTATTGGCTGGTACCACAAATAAAGTAGTGAGTTGGAAAAAAAAACTTATTTTTCAAATTTATAATTTTTTGCTTAAATTCTCTATCGGATTTTGGAGTAGTCAATAGTTCTAATTCTCTCCAAATAATAGAATTAAGAGCTGAAGCAAAACACGGGAAGAAAAGAAGAAAAAGTACCAAAGAATCACTTAAAATTTGCCTTTCACGAGAAAGCTACTACAAGGGATAAAAAGGTCAAATCAAGTTGGATCTATCAAACACAAAGATTACTTTTTTCCTCCCTCCCATTCTTAAGTAACTCTATAAACTTCTAATGTTTTGGATTCATCAATCAAACACAAAAATGACAAATATAAACACAATCAAGCTTCAAGAGTTGGGTGCATTACCTCAGGATTATAAGCCTTGCAAAGTGCCCCAAGGGAGTTAGCAAGATAAGTAGAACATGAAGGAGATTTACAACTCTTTTGGCTAGGAGGAATGACATGAAGTAAAGTAAGCAAATCACCCTTGTTAGCTACATGAGTAAGTGCCCACATCATGACATGCTTAGAATGTGAGCTTTTGTCCACCACAACCATCACTCTTTTCCTCGCCACTTGCAGGCCATTTTGATCAGCTCCATTGGCATTCATGTTCAGCTCTTCTTCCATTTGAGTTAAGTTTGCCTCAAAACTACAACCGGAGTCATCCCCTCCCCATCTCCGGGATGTGGATTTGCAGCCTTCTTTTCTACTCAGCTGCCTCATAAAGGAACCTGAACTGTGCATTTTTTCAAGCACTTAACTTGCCTTATTCAATTGGCTGCCAAAACTGATTAGAACTAGAAGGGTGAGATGAGAGAGAGTGAAGTTGATGTGGGGTTTGTATCTTTAATATTGAGAGAAGAGTGGGGAAGTGTAACAGCCAACAGGGTCCAAAAATGAACTGAAAACTGGGAAATGAGAGATGAGAGCAGATGGATGTATTTATGGAGGAATGGATGAGTGTGGGACTGGCAATGATGATGCAAAAAAAAAAAACAACAACCCAAGATAATTTTCACATTTGTTGTTGCAGGTTGAATCAGGGGAATCATTGGCTAGTTTTTGGCTTGTTTATTTATTTATTTTCTAAACACTAGAGTAGATATAGTACTTTGTAAAGAGCAAAGGGTCGGCCTGTTGATGATGAAAGTTAGAATAGGACATGACAGGACACAGTGGTTGAGTATGGGGTACATCATGTGTAAAATACGACTTAAAAATGATAAGTTTCAAAATTTGTGAAATACTCACAAAAAATTTAAAATTTTAAAATTTTTATAATATTTTTAGGTTATTTTTTTCGTAATTTTTGATAAAATTTGATACTCATAAAAAAGTTTTGATACTTTATTCAATAACCTAAAATGTTATCTAAAAATATCAAAACTTGTCAAAAATTACAAAAAAATTAACCTAAAATGTTATCTAAAAGTATCCAAGCTTGTTAAAAAGTTTTTTGTGAGTCTTTCATAAGTTTCAAAATTTGCTCTTTTTTAGTCACACCCTTACCAGTTGTGCGCTGGACTTTTCTCACTGTTTTTTTTATGTTTTATTTTTTTATCTTAGTAAACTGCTTAACACCATATAAAACCAGAAACAAGTTATAGTAGAGCAAGAAGTTCTCATAGAAATTATTTTATAGACCTTTTTCATTGTAATACTCGTTTTCTGTCGGGCCTTAAGCCCAGTACCCAAAACCCATTTACACTCGACCCAGATCTTAAACCTGACCTGGACAAAAAAAACCTTAAAATCAAAAAACCCTAACCCTAACCTAACATCCAACCACAGCCGTCAGGCTTTGCATCGTCGCCGTTCATTTGCCGCCGTCACCGTCACCTCCCTGGTAACCAAAATCGAATCAAACCCTAATTTACCCAAACTCCAAATCAAGCTAAAACTCTAAAAATTAAATCAAACCCTAAATAAAATATAACCTAAATCTACCCTAACCTGCCAACCCATACCCTACTTCACCCAAACAATCCCATGAAATCCGGCCATCACCATGCCCCATCAATGCAGATCTGCAACATAATAAAATAATAAGAGTTGTTATTTTTATATTGTAAAAAAGGGTTTATAAAACCCAAGGAAAATAGAAAAAATGGTGGTCGAAAAAAGAGAGTTTTGAGAGGGATTTAGATTGAAAAAGGGGAAGTTTCAGATCCAAAAAACTTGTAAAAAAGGAAATATTTTCGAAATCTATTCGAATAAAAAGGAAATTTTCAAAGGTAATCTTAGTTTTCTTCTTGCATGTTTAGTTTTTCATTTCGAATCTAAACAAAAAAAATCATATTTAGTTCTTAATCATATTTAGTTCTTAGTTTCGAAGATTTAAAAAAACCCAGTTTTATTTTTTTTAAATATCTAAAATCCAAAACTTTTTTTAAAAACCAAAATGATCGAATCTAAATAAAAGGTCGGAAGCTTACTTGTGTTGCCACCGTACATTCGCCGTGAGGCCACGAGGCCGGTAAATAGTGCGATATGAGGGGAGTAGCGCCACCGTCGCTCTGGTAGAAGATGGGAGGAGAGGATGAGAGGGGTTTTAAGATTAGGTTTAGGTTTTTTTATTATAATCTGATTTCAAATAAAAAAACCTTAGTTATTTGAATATGATCATCCAAAATGACAGCGTTTGGTACAGTCTCGACCCGCGCGGTGACCCAACCTAAGGGGAGATCCCGCATTTGGGTTATGGTCTAATTACCACACCAGTCCCCATTTTTCTTCCCTGTTTCAACTTCTGTCAAGGGAACAATTACGCTTTCCGTCCTTCTGGTTTTTATGTGCATTTAATATCATTCATTTTTATCTTTTTTAGCTTTTAATTTTTGTTTCTGTTTAATTCAGCCACTATTTTTATATTAAATTTTAATTCTAGCTTTCTTATTTCATTTTGTTTATATTTATGCCATGTAAATTATTAATTCATGCATTTTAGCCCCTTAATATTATCTTCACGATATCTTATGTATATTAGTTCAATATATGCATTATTATTATTATTATATATTAATATATAAAGTAGTTTATTTTTATATATTATATACTAATATCATATATATATATATATAAGATATATATATATATTTACATATATATATATATATATATATATTCTATTGTTCATATTTTATAACATTTTTATATTTTATAATATATATAAGGTTTTAGATGTATATTTATAAAATATAGTATTTTTTATTACAATATATATAAAAATAATAACAAATACTTTTTTTTTTTGTAAAAAGAATATATATGTATATATATAAACTACTAACTTAATATTTATATAGGTATACTTTTAATAAATAATACATATATATTTTACTTTAAATATCATGTTTTAAGTATGTATGTAAATAATAATGAATACTTATTTTTGTAATATATATATATATATATTTAAACTACTAACCTAATATATATATAGGTTTTTTATATAAGTATAAATATTAAATATATTTTAAATTAAATATTGCATTTTTAAGTATATATATTTACATGCTACCTCATAATTTTGCATCATATATGTTTTTAAAATCATCAAAAAATATTTTTAAAGAAATTAATTTTGAATTT
Organism: Hibiscus mutabilis; assembly: GCA_019671005.1. Lineage (NCBI taxonomy): Eukaryota > Viridiplantae > Streptophyta > Magnoliopsida > Malvales > Malvaceae > Hibiscus > Hibiscus mutabilis. Next base: position 20,622,447 of record CM033713.1, on the reverse strand, counting down.
TAAATTAATGATTTTAAAACCTCAAGAAATTATATCCTGAGCATATACGGACGTGATTTCCTCAAAATTTTCCAAGAAAAACAATAAACTGTGTCCCGGGCGCATAAGGATGCGGTTTTCTTGATATTTTCATGCATTTAAGAATCATATTTTAAATTTTAATCGAATTTGCAATTTCCAATCCAAGACATTAAATAATCGGCTATGTACCAATTTTGGGCGGTGTGGGGGTGCTAATCCTTCCCCATCTGTAACCGACTCTCGGACTCAAATTTTTTATCTCTGGTTTTATTTTGGTGTTCTGTCTACCTATTTTAAAATGATCGGTGGTGACTCCACATTTTTAATTTTAAAACCGGACAGGGGTTTTCCAAACTAAATTAAAAAAAATCCAAAGAAATATTAAAACGGAAAAAAAAGAGACGGATTTGGGTGATTACAGCTGACGACTCCGCTGGGGACTTTTAAAATAAAAGAGAGTCAAGCCATAAGTCGATTATCTTTTAGTCTTGGTCGTTAGAAATTGACGAATTCGATTTTAGTTTAAAATATAGTTATGTCTTTTTTAATAAGACATGTATTTTATTTTTTGTAAATACATCTGTTTTACTTTTACTGCTTAGTATAGGTGAATATAGACATAGGGTGTCAAAAGGTTTGAGAGTTTCTCCTCACACATCGTGTACTTGCATTGCATTTCACGAGCTTTCTACCTGAGCTCCGTCCTATTTTAAGTGGAAGTGTGATACTGCCTTCGTGTGGGTTACAACCGTATAGGTTGGTGAATTGCTTTCGAGATATATTTCTTATGCTTTTGTGGGGTTACCTCCGTATAGGCATAATGGATGTATCCCCCTGAATTGAACTTGGTTCGTTTGAAACCTATAATAGGTGAGGATCAAAGGCCTTGCTACCTTTAGTAAGGGACAACGAGGACAATTCGGGTATCTTTCCCTAGAACCGAACCACGTGTAAGAGACCATAGGAGCCTTGCGTTAGAAACGAAACCCGTTAAAAGTTCAAAGGAAAAATGCTTCTAACCTTTAGTATACTCTTTAGATTTATTTCATGAATTATATGCCGGGTAGGATCTTTCATTCTGTACCTGGTAGGTACCATGCCGGGTAGGATCTTTATTTTTTGTAAATAAAAACATGCCGGGTAGAAATCATGTTAGGTAGGATCTTTTATTCTGTATCGGGTAGATACCATGACGGGTAGGATCTTTCTTTTTTCAAATAAAAGTATGCCGTGTAGAAATCATGTCGGGTAATACTTTGTTTATGCCAGGTAGAAATGCATGCTTGGGTAGGTTGTACAAATTTACTCTTTGGTACTTACATACTTATTTTTGTTGTTACTTTTATTATATGAGTACTGACCAATTTTATGTTTTCTATGTTTTTGTTTTTTGCATTGCATATGCATGACATAAAGGGTGTTGATTCACGGGTGATCTACGATAAATGAGACTTTCATAATGAAAGGGTCAAGTGATCAGATAGACAAGACCACAGATATAGGGTAGTACCTTGAAGCGATGCCAAAGGGGATCGAAAGTCCTTCTTCTGAGATTCACATGTCAAATGTACCAAAATATGCCTACACCAATACCGAGATTAGTGAAGTGCGAGAGTTGAAAAGACAGATGGCTGAAATGATGAGAATGCTGACAATTATAGAGAAAAGTCTGATGAACAAGGAGAGAATAATGAACTGAATGAAAGCCAAAGTATGATGGTCGCCGATCAGGACCTTATACTCGAACAAGATGATTCTGGTAAACCCAAAGGTCGGTGCACCGGTACGATCAACATCAATAAGACACCCGCAGATGCCAAGACTTCAATTTTAAAGAAAGTGAATATGAGTCAGAGAAGAGAAAGATAAAAATAAGGCATTTCAAATTTCGTTGGCCTACGCATATCTGCTCCCGATACTGGTCGAAAAGGGTCTTGTGACTCCAGTTCAATCCAAGCCAAAAGAATCCCTTTTTCCTAAAGGGTATGACAACAAAGCTCGATGCAACTATCATTTAGGAGGTACGGGTCATAGTACCAAAAATTGCGGAGCTCTAAGGAACAATGTCATAAGTCTTGTCGAAGGATGGCTACTGAGTTTTGAAGAGAGAATCCCCAAAGCTTCCAAAAGCCTAACCAATACTGCACTAGATCATACGAAGAAGAGTCAATTTCCAACATTCATAATCCAGTACCCAGGACAGAGTTCAAATTCTAGTTTCCAGCTTTCTGAGTCATCGTTTGTCACCGTTTCGAAGCCAATAACCAATGATCACTTCGATCCTATACCCATATCGTATGGAGAGCTATATTTGCAGTCGTTGGATGTATGATTGGTGGTCCCATGTCACATCACACTCTACAACCTCCGTACCCTAAATGGTATAACACTGAAGCTCGTTGTGAGTATCATGCTAGAATTATAGGGCATATTAAAAACTGTACCGCCTTTAAGCGTCGAGTTCAGAACCTCCTAGAGTGTAATATGTGGAAATTTGAAAAAAAATCAAAATGGTTCAACTACCGTTCAAGCAACTATGTAGCCGAAGGAGTCCAAAATTGAAGAAGATGAAAAGAGCCATTTGAGGCGTGACGCTCAAGCTAGTGGATCGAAGAAAGAGATGAATTGTTTGAAAAATGAACTAAAAAGCTTGTAAGACAACTAGAAGAGCTTCGTTTGACTTTTAAAAATATTGGTTTGGGTGACACTCTCGATCAATAGAAAGAAGAAATTAAATACCTGAAAAGAGATGTCAAAATTTTGGAAAAAGAGTTCTAAGGCCAACGAGGAACGAGCTTGTACCTTGTATTGTAATCTGCAAGCAATGGAAAATCAATACCTCGTCCTCAAAGGTGACCTAAAGAATAGTCAAGCCAAGATTGAGGCCTTGAACATGTGTATACGTTTGCGCAGAGACATCGCTGCTGAATTAAATGATAGTCAAGCTGAAGTCCAAAAGCTAAAGAAACAAATGGATGAGCATAACGGCATTTTAATGATGTACAAAGATCTTGTGGATGGTCTCAAAAAAGCCTGGAAAGAAAATAATGAGATGTGGTATCTTCAGCTTCAAGAGTCTTCAGAGAAGATAAAAGAAAAAGACAACTACATGAAGGACATTATTAAGGAAGCACGAAGAGCCGCTCGACAAGTGATGAACTTGGCTGATGCAGCGATAGGATTAAGTCAAAACGATGTGCTCCCAGAATAAAGCGAGAAGTTGGCTAGGCTCCTGGAGAAGTTAGAGAAGCTAGGCGCTAGAGTTAGACATTATCTGTAACTCTAATATCTGATGTAACATGACCTTTTATGAAAGTTGTTCTAAGAAGTTCACTCCAAAATCAACCTCTTTTCTGCATTCATATTTATATTTAGCATTGCATCTTTATTGCATTTTGCAACATAACATGTTCATTATATACATTCCATTTGCATTCATAGACCATCTTTGGTAATTTACCCTAGGACATCCAACTTAGGCCCAATTAAACCCATTATTTTAGGATTAGATGACTAAATCCTTCTAAGTAGAGAGTAAGAGAAAATGTCCACACTAGGAAGAAGTTGGAAGAAAAATAGGGCAAGCTTTTTGGACTGGCTGTAACTTCAGAATGAGAGAAGTCTGTCTATTTCACGTTGTGTGAGTTTAGTTTACTTCAAAAAATTTAAAAAAAAGAAAGAAAAGAAAAACAAAATGAAGAGCTTTTGTCAAAACTATTGTTTACCTATTCTAATAAAATAAACTTTATTTTACGTCCCATTTGACACACAATTCATATTCTTTGATTCTTTAAACATCTCATGAGTTGGTTTTATTTTCCCAAGCATATGTACATATAATTTTTATCAGGTCATTGGATTTCAATTGCATGAGTACCTTTTATTCAAATCTAATAATCAAATTCGAGCAGCATGTCTAAAAAGAAAGCAAATATTGCAAGGATACTGCAAATGTGAACATTTTCTGTTCTACTTAGGCAGACAGGAAGAACAAAATGAGTGTTCAGGAAATGGGCAGATCCCATTGAATGAATTTCCCCTCTCAGGCATTTGTTGTTTGAGGTCTCTGAATCGAGTGTTGACCCTAAACTTCTACCCCCTAAAGACTATTCAGATGTCCGTATATGAGAGACGAATGGTATTCCTTTAATTCCTTTCACAAATAAGAAAATATCCATTGATGTCCCCCTTTGAGCCTGATCGTTTCTTTTTAATAAAACCCAACCAAGGATCACCGCCACACTAGGGGCAAAAAAGGTAAAAATTTTGCTTACAAATAAAAGTCGCCCGATCTTGATCGTGCTACACAAATCATACTTCAATTAGGGTGAGAAGTGAGACCAGATACATTCAATGCAAGGGTCAGAGAAACATTAGAAGAGGCCAATGAAAGAAAAGTTTATGCTCAAATAAACTGACCAAATCCAGTTAAAAATTGCCAACAAGAAGGCTAAAACGATCAAGGGAGAAGATGTTAAGTCAAAAAGTGTAATAAAGGAAAAGCAAGAGCTTTAGAGGATTGGTTACTCTCAAGCAGAGGCAATAATCAATGTCTAGTCGGGATTGTAGAATAGTCCACAGCTACATTGTCCTAAACATAAAAGGAAATGAACTCTAGGGTGAAAACCTAAAAATGGGCCGTCTAGAGTGATCCAAAGAATAAAAGAAAAAGTTACTTCATGTGAGCTTACCCAAATCAAGCAATGCAAGAATGGGGTTTTAATTGGAAGCTCATACCAACTTTGGCGGATTGATGCTGAGCCAAGATGCAAAAAGGCTACATGTTCTAGAGCCACAAAAGAAGGAAATGAGCTATAGGGTGAAAACCCAAAAATGGGAAGTCTAGAGCGGTCCAAATAATGAAAGAAAAAAGAGCATTTCATTAAAGTACATCCGAATTGCAAGTGCAGAAATGAGAGTTTGCCAAGAAGAAATGATCCTTTGTTTCAATACCCTTAAATGCTTATTTGGGCCTGCATATCCTTTTTTTCATACCCAGGAGCCATAGCCAACATTACAAGCTTATAAAGAATCAATGTCACTGCAACCCTTGCTATCTTCTAAACATATGCTTCATTCGGGTTGTTCATTGTCAATTTGAAGAAAAAGTACTTTTGCACTTGATATTTGAGTGCTCAATTTTGATTTTTAAATTGTACATTTCTGAAAAATTTTATAATTTATTTTGAACTCTGCACACGATTTTTGCATAAAAAAGGAAAAAACTCATTTTCACAAGTTTTTGCATTTAAAACTTTCTCACCCTAAATGTCCAAAGTAAGACAAACTCGGCATATTGGGTCGAATAATGAGAACATTAGCGGGGCATTGTTGTCCACAAACATCACAAAATTAGAAGAGTGAGCTTAATAAGAACTCAGGATTCAGGAAAAGAAGACACTCAAAAGTTGACACTCGCCCTAAGAGGTGATTTCCAAAAGAGACAATCAAACCTGAGAGAGGTCGAGGAATTATTTGACATGATTGATCTTATCAGTCAACAGAACAAAACTTGGGGCATAATGCTAAGAGGCTTGATATGACTAGTTAGAGTCATAAGGCATCATTTTAAAGTCATGCTATAGTCAAATGCATTGCATGTCATTCATCTCTGCAAGTGCATATACTCTGCCATGTATAAAAACAAGAATGAATCAAATATGGCAAGTCCTCAATTAAGAAAGGAAGTCGAACCACAATGAGATTGATACCTCAATATGAAATCGAAGAAGATCAAGGCAAATACCTGAAAGGGCTCCTTGAAAAAGACATTTTTAAAAATATCTAGAGCTCGAAAAGGGACGCCTTTGGTATTCAAAACAAAGTTCCAGAAAGGTCCAATATCCTTAACAGAAAGGAATGTAGCAAAAGTGGTATGGCATACTTGACACGAAGGAGCAGATCACTGTCTGAAAAGTTCCAGCATCCTTGATAGAAAGAAATGGGGCAAAAGTGGTATGACATCCTTGACACGAAGGAGAAGATCATTGTCGATAAGTTTCGGCACCATTGACGGAAAGAGTGGGGCAAGAGTGGTATGGCATCCTTGACACGAATGAGCATATCACTTCTAAAAACTTTTGACATCTTTACAAAGAAAAAAATAAAAAAAATTCAAAATTCAAAACAAAAAAAAGAAAAAGAATTCAAAAACAAGGTGAAAACCTGAAAGGGTGCCTTAAAAAACTTTTGAAAATGTTTGAGGCACGGATCCAAACTAAGGCCTTGGAAACAAAGAAAATGAAGATTACTTCCATCAAGTTTCAGTGTCGTTAACATGAAGGAGTGTAACCCAAGTGAAAGAAGAAGATTGTTTGGCATCTTCAAGAAAAAAAAGTAGATACTTTTTGACAGAGTCCAGCCTCCTCGACACGAAGGAGTGAAAAAATCAAATCCAATCAAAACTTTACAAACTTCAGACCTTGTCTCCTCGGTGGTATGGTAGCCTGGTCAAACTGAACATTCAGATCATGTCTCTTCGTCGGTGTCGTAGCTGGATCAACTTCATAAACTTCAGACCTTGTCTCTTAGGCGGTATTGTAGCCTGGTCAAATACAAACTTCAGATCCTGCCTTTTTGTCGGTGTCATAGTTGAATCAACCTTACAAATTTCAGACCTTGTCTCTTTGGTGATATGGTAGCTCAAAATTTACTAATTTTTAAGTTTACATTGTTATCATTTTTGTAGCTAGAAAAAAAAGAAAAAAAATTAAAAAATCAATCAAAAAAAGAAAAAGAAAATAAAAAAAGAAAATGAACAAGAAAAGGAAAAACGAAGAAAAAATCAATCAAAAAAGAGAAAATTCAAAAAAAGAGAAAAATGAATATCAAGGTGAAAACCCAAATGGGCGCCTTGAAATGATCTTTTTCAAACTTCTCCAAGGCACGAACCCATAAGAAGGCCTTAGACATTTAAAATGAATGAAATAAAGATACGTTAGTCTCATATCCCTGGAGTGGCAGCGGAATGAGTACCAACACAAGTCTGTGGAATAGAAGATGAACTATAACATCTGACCCTATCTCCTTGAACTTCCAATGGAGCATGACACCCAATAGAAGATGAAATACAACATCTGACCCTATCTCCTTAAACCTTCAATGGAGCAAGATACCCAATAGAAGATGAACTACAGCATCTGACCTTATCTCCTTGAACTTTCAATGGAGCGGGGCGCCCAATAGAAGATGAACTACAACATTTGACCCTATCTACTTGAACTTCCAAATGGAGCAAGTCACCCATCCAATAAAAGATGAACTACAAAATCTAACCCATCTCCTTGAACTTCCAATGGAGTGGGTCACCCATTCAACAAAAGATGAAGCTACAAAAAAAAACAAACAAAAAGAAAGAAAAAACAAAAAACAAAAAAAGAAAATGGCGAGCAAGAAGGCATTTATTTTCGACCGAGCATCATTGTACTTTGGCAAGTCTCAAAAGTAGAGGATCAGATTGATTGAAGAACTCAACATCCTCGAAGAGCGAAGATCGAAGACATACTGAAGACTGAAGACCAAAGATCGAAGAAAGAAGACCAAAGACAGAATATCGACGCCGAAGAAGAGAAACAACAAACTAAACTCATTTTTCTTCCCCAACAGACAATCCCTATTTTAAAGATTTTGCTTCGAAAGAGTGATAAGGTGGATCAACCAAGTCAAGAAAGAAGACATGCATTGAAAAGAAAGAAGATCTACCGAAGAAAGAAGACATACATCAAGAGGGGAGAAGCTCAGCTGGACCGAACAAAACGGTTTATTTTTAGTCTTTGCTCTATTGTCGTTACACAACAATGAGCAAAGAGGGGTGATAAGTGTTCAAAAGTACTATTTTTCTTACCCTTTTTACTCATATTATTGTTAGACTTAGGCTCATATTAGTTGCATAATTAGCCATTCATGCATTAATCCATGTTTCCTTCAATCGTTGAGCTTGATTACATAACTTGGTGATTTTTGTGGAAAAAGATGCTGCTTTGGTGTGTTTTTGTGTGTGTATGTGCAGGATCACTTGCCAAAGCAATGCCGAGCTAGTTGCCAGGGCAATGCATGAAGGATATGTCGAGCTAGTTGCCAGGGCAATGCATGAAGGAGACGCCGAGCCAGTTGCCATGGCATTTGTCGACAAAGACAAAAAGCAATATGGATGTCGAAATTCATGACTTTACAAGCCCAAGATGACATGGAGCAAGGCCCAAGCCCAAAGGAATTTGATTGCCATGCAGAGATTAAAGAAGAATTAAATTCCAAGAAGATAGGAGAAGTTCTAATAGGAATAAAATTATAATAAAGAATTATATTCTTTAAAGATAATTTAAGTCCAACTCAAACTCCTCCTCAAAGAAGGACTTTGGCCTAGCCCTATAAATATCAAGGAGATTTCGACAAGATGCATAGGGAGAGCAAGAGGGAAATTTCGACAAGTCCAAGTAGGGCAAGAGGAGAGAATTTTCGACAAGCATCAAGGGCAAGGAGGATTTCGACAAGCCTCCTCCTTCATCTTTTCTTCTTTGTTCGATTGTGTTCATGCTAGGGATTGTTTATCTTGTGTTTCTTTGGAACCTAGCCATGAACTAAATTTACTTGGCTATGGTTATTGTGTTTTGTGGTTGTGAGAAACTATTGGTTTTTGTTTAGGTAATAAGAGTTTGCACTTTTCTATTTCAAGGTTTATTCATTCTTGATTCTTATTATTGTTTTTTGAGTGAATTGGGAGAGGATCTCGTGATTTCATCCATTTATCTAATATCGGGAGAGTTAGATTCAAGAAACGAATGAATATGATCTTTATTCAATCCAATGATGGTGAAGATTAATCCGGCTTAGGAATAAGTTAAGGATTTCAACGGCTAAGAGGAGCGCAAGATTGGTTGTTGTTCACCCTTGATTCACGCAGGGATGTATTATCAAGGCATGCACAAGTAGCTAGAGTTTCGACTTAGGGATAAGAAGAAACCATTGAAGAATGCTCTGCCGAACCTTGAAGTTGCTGCCCAGTCGCCCAAGTAGTTGCCCAACTAGTCGCCCAGGCAAGCCATCAATTAGTTGCCAAGGCAACCCCGTTGTACAAGTTGCCACGGCAACTGAGTTGCCCGTGCACTCTTTTACCAAAACGATCCAATCGGCTATCACACCTCAACTCACGATAACCTGGCCTATCTCTCTCTCATTTGAACTCATCTTTTCTTTTACTTTATTGCTTTCTAGATTAGTCATTAGTTAAACTCCGATAATCCTTTACTTGTGTTTTTACTTTTTACAGTGCAAGAGATTAGATCCTTGAAGTGGCACCAATCCCTGTGGAGACGATATCTTTTATACTATAACTTGCGACGTGTATACTTGCACATTTGCGTAGGACTTATTACGCGCAACAAGTTTTTGGCGCCGTTGCCGGGGATTGGCAATAGCAACTTTGTTTTTATTTTCTTGCACCTTCTTTTTACTTTTCTTGTTTAAAATTCAAAGGGCTAACAAACTTTGGTTTTGCATTGGTATATGACCAGGGCGAGACCGACTTCACCAGAATATCCCTTTGATCCAGAAATCGAACGAACCTTACAAAGACTTAGACGAAGGATAAGAGAAGCAATGGCAAATCAAGACGGCAATATGAATCAAGATGTTCGAGCAGGAAGAGGAGTGATTCTTGCACGAAATAGAACTATTCGAGACTATCTTGAAGAAGATCTTGATGGACTTAACCCAAGAGTTGTCGCACCTGAAATTGAAGCCGACCACTTTGAGTTGAAACCGGTAATGTTTAATATGATCAACACAATAGGTCAATTTGGCGGCTCAGCACCTGAAGATGCACGACAACATCTGAAATCTTTCCTCGAGATTTGCAACTCGTTCAAGATACACGGAGTCACCCCCGATGTCCTACGATTAAGATTATTCCCCTATTCACTGAGGGATAGGGCGAAAGCATGGTTGAATAACATTCCTGTCGGATCCATAGCATCTTGGACTGATCTTTGTCGTGATTTCCTTGCTAGATTCAATCCTACAAATTTGACTGATAAGCTTCGTAACAACTAAGATTATTCCCCTATTCACTGAGGGATAGGGCGAAAGCATGATTGAATAACATTCCTGCTGGATCAATAACATCTTGGACCGATCTTTGTCGTGATTTCCTTGCTCGATTTAATCCTACAAATTTGAGTGATAAGCTTCGTAACGACATTACTTCTTTTCGGCAGGCAGATGATGAATCCATGTACGAGGCTTGGGAGCGATATAGAGAACTTCTACACAAATGCCCCCTACACGGATTCCCGGTGTGGACTCAAGTAACAATGTTTTACAACGCCGTGAATACACCAACAAGGATGATGCTAGATGCCTCGGCAAACGGCATACTCCTAGATAAGTCGTCGGAAGAAGCAATGCAAATTTTAAACAGGCTGGCCAAGAATGATTATCAATTCCCATCTACTAGAAGAGGAGGAGTTAGACGCCAAGCCACAATACATGAACTAGGATCATCGATTCAATTTCGCACAATTGGCGCTTTAACCAAGATGGTCGAACATGCAAAAACCAAACAACACACATGAAGTCAAGGTAATGGATTCTTTTTGTGAGTTATGTGGCGATAACCGTAATTCTTCCGAATGTATGCAGAATCCGGAATCTAGCTTCTATGTGGGAATTACAATCGAGCAACAACATGATGTCAAATACATACAATCCAGCTTGGAAGAAGCACCGAATTTTTCATGGAGTAATCCCAACAATGCTCTAAACCGGAACAATCAGAATGCACAAGCATCGGGATTCCAGAGAATATGCCACGCAGCGGATGCCGCAAAGAACAACCGCGACATCTAGTTCTTTGGAAAATTCTCTAAATGCTTTTATGATGAAAATGAATCTTATATGGCTGAGAATAGTAATTTCATAAAAAGAACTGATGCTTTTATTAACAGGACCGAGATGAGATTGCAAAACCAAGAGGCGGCAATCAAATCATTGGAAAATCAAGTCGGACAGTTTGCTCAAAAATCAACACTAGACCACAAGGAGGTTTACCTAAGCGATACTGAAGTCGCAAGAGGAACTCGCCATGAGCAATGTAAGGCAATCACCACCAGAAGTGGCCAACAACTTAGAGAGGTTCAAACCCGCTCGTCAAACAAAACTCCACAAAAAGATCAAGATGAACCTAGTGGCAAAGCCTCGGATCTTTGAACCGGGGAATTGCCGCGGCAACCGGCAATAAACATGCCTCAAGAACCGACAATGCCTCGGCAACTGCGATAAGCATGCCTCGGCAACCCGGTTGATAATGCCTCGGCAACTCCGGATGTCCGGCAATGCCGCCAATCAGGTTTCAAACCAATGAAAGGATCGAAGATATCCGACTTCCACCACCATTCCCACAAAGGTTGAAGCGACAAAAGCAAGAATACCAATTCAAAAAGTTTCTTGATATCCTAAAGCAAGTCCACATCAACTTGCCATTGGTGGAAGCAATTGAACAAATGCCCAACTATGCCAAGTTCCTTAAAGACATTGTGTCCAAAAGAACAAGGCTAGGAGAGTTTGAAACAGATTGCGCTGACAGAGGGATGCATGGCAATATTGCACAATCGTATGCCACCAAGTTAAAGGATCCTAGAAGTTTTCAACAACACCTGTTCTATTGGAAATCACTATGTCGGGAAAGCATTATGCGACCTTGGGGCTAGCATAAACTTGATGCCTAAATCGGTTTTCCAGAAATTAGGAATCTGGAAGGCAAGACCTACAACAGTTATGCTGCAGCTAGCCGACAGATCCTATGTGCATCCGAGAGGAAAAATCGAGGACATCTTGGTAAAAGTTGATAAATTTATTTTTCCCGCTGACTTTATTGTTTTGGATTGTGAAGCAGATGAGCATGCACCTATCATTCTCGGGAGACCATTCCTAGCAACAGGGAGAACCTTGATCGACGTTGAAAAGGGAGAACTCACAATGAGGGTGAATGACCAGCAAGTTAAACTAAATGTGTTCCAAACACTAAGGCATGCCGATGATCCAGAAGAATGCCAACTTCTTCATGCCACGGCAGAGTTTAACTTCGATGAAGAATTTAGTTGCCTCGGCAACTACATTGCCGACCAAGAGGAACATGAGGAGTATGAAGAACCGGTCGATGAAGAACAACCAGAAGAGGCAAATTGGCTAGTCAATCGACCAGGTACATACTTTGAACCACTGACTACTCAGGTAAGGAAGGTAAGCTCGAAAAACCCTATATTGAACAACCACCAATTCTTGAGTTGAAACAATTACCTGAGCAACTAAAATATGTATACTTAGGGACCGATAATACATTGCCTGTAATTATTTCTTCTAAGTTACAGCCTGAGCAGGAAAAGAAGCTGATTAACATGTTGAAGCTACACAAAAAGGCAATAGGGTGGACAATTGCCGACTTGAAGGGAATTAGCCCGGCGGTGTGCATGCACAAGATCTTGTTGGAAGATGATCACAAACCTTCAATTGAGGCCCAGAGGAGACTGAATCATGCCATGAAAGGGGTTGTAATGAAAGAAATCATCAAGTGGCTTGACGCCGGCATTATATACCCTATCTCCGATAGTACGTGGGTAAGTCCGTACAATGTGTGCCGAAAAGGGAGGTATAACAGTGGTAAGCAATGAAAATAATGAACTTATACCAACCAGATGTGACTGTTGGAGGGTTTGTATGGACTATAGAAAGCTAAACAAAGCCACTAGGAAAGATCACTTCCCATTACCCTTTATTGATCAAATGCTTGACCGTCTTGCAGGTAAACCCTTTTATTGTTTTCTTGATGGTTATTCAGGTTACAATCAGATTGCCATAGCACCAGAAGATCAAGAAAAGACTACCTTCACATGCCCATACGGTACTTATGCCTTAGAAGAATGCCGTTCGGATTGTGTAACGCCCGACAACCTTCCAAAGATGCATGATGGCACTCTTTTCAGACATGGTCGAAGACTTCCTTGAGATCTTCATGGATGATTTTTCAGTTTTTGGTAATGACCCGACGGCTGTCTCGGCAATTTAGAGGGTGTTAGCAAGATGCGAAGAAACGGACTTAGTCCTCAATTGGGAGAAATGCCACTTCATGGTAGATGAAGGAATAGTGCTCGCCACAAGATTTCATCCAAGGGAATTGAAGTAGACAAAGCCAAGGTGGATGTGATCGAGAGATTACCCCACCAAATTCGGTTAAAGGAATTTGAAGTTTTCTCGGACATGCAGGGTTTTACAGGGGGAGGTTCATTCATAATTTTTCTAAAATCACTAAACCTTTGTGTAATCTGCTTGAACAGGATAAAGTCTTCGATTTTGATGATTCTTGCACTCAAGCATTGAAACCCTAAAGAAAAAGCTTACCTCGGCACCCATTGTCGTTCCACCAGATTGACGCTACTACCTTTTGAGCTAATGTGTGATGCAAGTGATTTGCGGTAGGAGCAGTCCTAGGCCAACGCACAGGTAAGACCTTCCATGTGATATACTACGCTAGTAAAACTCTTAATGATGCTCAAGTGAATTACACAACAACGGAGAAAGAGTTACTAGCTGTAGTTTTCGCATTTGACAAGTTCCGATCCTATTTAATTGGTACAAAGGTAATTGTTCATACGGACCATTCGGTAATCAAATACTTATTTGCTAAAAAGGATGCTAAACCTCGTTTGATTCGTTGGATATTACTTTTACAAGAATTTGATATTGAAATTAGTGACAGGAAAGGAACAGAAAATCAAGTGGCCGATCACTTATCACGTTTGGAACGCAATAGGGAGGAGGACGCGGATCTAGAGATATGCGATGCATTCCCGGATGAACAAATTTTAATTGCATCAGCAACCCTTGACGCCTCAGCAACCCTAGATGCCTCGGCAACCCATGACGCCTCGGCGACCATGGATGCACACGCCTCGGCAACTCTCGACGCCGCAGCAGTCTTTGACGCACACGCCGCGGCAATTCGGGGAGCAGACACTACGGCAGCACATGCCTCGGCAATACCCTGGTACGCATATTTAGTTAACTTCCTTGTTTGTGGTATTTTTCCGTATGGCATTACTCACCAAGGAAAGAAGCGGTTCCGCCATGATGCTAAGCATTACTTTTGGGACGAGCCTCTTTTGTTTAAACAATGTGCAGATCAGGTTATACGCTAATGTGTCCCTGAAGAAGAGCAACAGAATGTACTCCGGCAATGCCATTCTTCACCCTATAGAGGACATTTTGGAGGAACTCGTACCGCGGCCAAAGTCTTGCAATCCGGTTTGTATTGGCCAACATTGTACAAAGATGCCCAGGACTTTTACAAGCAATGTGATCGTTGCCAGAGGACGGGCAATATCTCTAGACGACATGAGATGCCACTCCAGAACATCATCGAGGTGAAACTGTTCGATGTATGGGGGATCGATTTTATGGGACCTTTCCCATCTTCATTCGGCAACCTCTACATCTTACTCGCCGTCGACTATGTGTCTAAATGGGTAGAGGCAGCTGCAGTTCCCAACGACGATTCCAAGACCGTGCAACGATTCCTGCAGAAAAACATATTTACACGGTTTGGGATGCCGAGAGCAATTATCAGCGACGGGGGCAAGCATTTTGACAATAGACTAACTGCCAAGATGTTGCAATGCTTCTGCATATCACACAAGATCGCCACGGCATATCACCCACAAACCAACGGGCAAGCGAAATTTCCAACCGGGAGTTGAAGGGAATACTCGAGAAAGTAGTAAATCCCTCAAGGAAGGATTGGTCATTAAGACTAGATGACGACTTTGGGCATATCGCACCGCATTCAAAACACCATTAGGTATGTCCCCTTCCGGCTTGTCTATGGTAAAACATGTCATCTACCGGTGGAAATCGAGCACAAGGCGTACTGGGCAATCAAGACCGTGAATATGGATTGGGGAAGTGTCAGACAAAAGCGCTTGATGGATCTCAATGAGATAGAAGAATTTCGTGCACTCGCCTATAACAATGCACGAATCTACAAGGAGAAAACAAAGCGATGGCATGACAAGAAACTATTGTCACGGCAATTCACGCCAGGGCAACTAGTTCTCCTATTCAATTCTCGGCTAAAACTTTTCCCGGGAAAGCTAAAATCAAGATGGTCGGGACCATTCGAAGTCATCAAACCATTCTCTCATGGTGCCATGATAATCAAGTCCATCTCTGACAACCATGAATTCAAAGTTAATGGACAAAGATTAAAGCACTACAATGGTGCCCATGTGGAACGTAACAAGGAAGTGGTCAATTTAGGAGATGCATGAGCATGCTCTTCCTTTTGATATTTTTATTTTTATTTTTATTTTTGTTTTTTTTTGTCGATTATTTTATTATTTTATTTATTTTTCATTTTTTCGATTTTTTTTATTTTATTTTATTATTTTGCCGATTATTAGTAGTTTTAGGATAGATTTTTTTTATTCAAGTCTAAGAATCCTATTACACATCTTTATTTGTTTTCTTTATTAATTTATCTTTAATTTTAATCCTTATTTGATTTGTTTTTGAATTGTAGGAAAGGAAGTTCAAGAGAAAGAAGGAATTCTAAACCAAGTAGGAAAACATCTTCAACAAGGAAACTAATGGGCTGAATCTAAGGCTTATATAAAGCCTCCAATTCATCCTAACTAAAACCCCTTTGTCGAAAAATCCTACCAAACCCTAACCCCTTTGTCGATTTCCCCTAATCCCACCCACCTATCTTTTCTATAAAACCCATCACCCTTAACCTATTCCTACTTTCTATCTTGCAACTTTTTAGTTTCTTTTCTTTTCTTTTCTTTGTTTTTACTCACAACCAAGATCATACATGGCATCCAAGATTAAACTTTTAGTTCATCCAAGTTCCTCCAAAGAACCAAGATACAAGAAGTTTGCTACACCGGCGGTTCAAGAAAGATTTCAATCCAAGTTTGAAAGCCGGAAGATTCATGAAGAACAAGGCTTTGAATACTCTAGCTCTCAAGATTTCGGCCTTGAACCATTCAACATCAAGAGGATTGCACATCAAAAGTGGCAAATCTTTTGCCATCAACTGGAACCGGGTAACATCTCATGGGTAAGAGAATTCTATGCTCACTCACCTAACCCGGATAATCCTTATGTTTTTGTTCGTGATAAGGCCATACTTATAAGTCCCGAAAGCATCAACACCTTTTACGGACTTTACATTGAGAAAGACGAGCATCAAGCCTTCGTTGACCAAATCAATCCCAAGCAACTCGACAAGGTGCTTCAAGAACTCACTCAACCGGGAACTCATTGGAACGACGGTAAATACAAGGGCACGGTAAATCGCCTTCGGCTTAAACCCGAGGCAAAACTATGGAATAAGTTTGTTAAAACTTCTTTAATGCCCTCCACACACAATACTACAGTTGATATACCACGTCTTTTGCTCATACATTCTATTTTGCATAATCGCATCATTAACATTGGAAAAATTATTTGTGATGAGATTTTTGTATGCAGCTCAAAAGATAAGGGTTATCTTTTCTTCCCTTGCTTAATTTCTAATCTTTGCAAGGATATGCATGTCCCGAGTGAGTCCACCGATGAAAAGGCCCTACCCAAGTCTGGTTGGAATCAAGCATTAATCCGGAAGCTAATGGGAGAGGCACCAGAAGATTCTTCAAGGCCTCCAATTACCACGGCAACTCCTGCCATCGCGGCAATCCCTAATGCCCAAGCACCTAACGCCAGGGCAACTCGGCTATTAATCCCGGGACACTTTGAAGCACTTTTAAACCCATTGACAAGCCGCCTAAGGCAAATTGAAGATCGGCAACTAATGTTCATGCGGTACATGAAGGAGCACAACAATGCCATCACCCAAGTCATCCTAGAAAAGTACCCGGACAATCGCGTGCCGTTCCCAATCTTTCCCGCCGATATCCTTGCCACGACAACCAAGGAAGCTGATGCCACGGCAACCAAAGCTAAAGACATCCCGAAAACCACTGCAAAAGCCAAAGGTAAAGCATCTATGCCCGAATCAACTCCTACGGAATCATTTTCTGATTTTTCAGATTCGGACGAGTCCTCCATTGAACCAATAAAGACCGCACCAATTGAATCCTCCAAGCGAAAAACCATTGATATTGATGAAGAGGACGATGAGGACAAACCCGTACGAGGATCGATTCCACCACCGGCAACAAGAAAACAACCATCGCGTTCAAGCAAGAAAATCAAGACGCCAACTAGAAGGAAACTAATCATCTACGATGACGAACTCTCGGAGTAAGTCCTCGTATGCATTTTTATTTTTATTTTTCGTTATTTTTATGCATGCATTGAGGACAATGCCTCACTCGAGTTTGGGGGGGATTATTATTAGTAGTTACCATGTCTAGTTACATTCACTTAAGTATTACATTTAGGATACATAAATTGCTTGCCATGCCTTTAATTGGAACAAGAATTGCTTAGATTTGATGAATATTCGATGATGACTTTGCCAATGCACTTAATTGATAGAGTTTTTATTCTAGGATAACCATGGAAAAACTTAGAATTTTACTATGATGCTAATTTTGATGAAACACTGTTGTGGTTTGATTGATTTAAGGAATTCTAGTAAACTTAGGTTGATAATTAACAAATTGGGGGATTAGAATAAAAATTGGATGAATGCTAGAGGTGCCCGAAATTGGCTCTAGCATATGCTAAAAAAAATTGATCACTAGAGGTGCCCGAAACTGGCTCTAGGAGGTGTTAAAAATAAATAAAAAATTTTAACTAGAGGTGCCCGAAACCGGCTCTAGTCGATTAAATTAACTTAAGAAAACTAAGAATAAAACACTAGAGGTGCCCGAAATTGGCTCTAGTTAAAACATGTTAAAAAGAACCCAATGAAGTAATTTGAAAACCTATTGTTTGCATAGAATCCGAAAAATCAACTTGCACACAACTCCGCACACACTCACAAGCATTATAGTTTGATTCCGAGTAATTCCTCAGTTTTCTGAAAAATAAAAAGCCAATCATACTTTGTGCTCCGGTTCAGAGAATTGAAATCAAGTTCAAAGCTGAGTTTGTGAAAATTGAAGTCTTGGCAGGTAATTATGAGTTTGCATTGCTTGAGGACAAGCAATAGTTCGAGTTTGGGGGTGTGATAAGTGTTCAAAAGTACTATTTTTCTTACCCTATTTACTCATATTATTGTTAGACTTAGGCTCATATTAGTTGCATAATTAGCCATTCATGCATTAATCCATGTTTCCTTCAATCGTTGAGCTTGATTACATAACTTGGTGATTTTTGTGGAAAAAGATGCTGCTTTGGTGTGTTTTTGTGTGTGTATGTGCAGGATCACTTGCCAAAGCAATGCCGAGCTAGTTGCCAGGGCAATGCATGAAGGATATGCCGAGCTAGTTTCCAGGGCAATGCATGAAGGAGACGCGAGCCAGTTGCCATGGCATTTGTCGACAAAGACAAAAGCAATATGGATGTCGAAATTCATGACTTTACAAGCCCAAGATGACATGGAGCAAGGCCCAAGCCCAAAGGAATTTGATTGCCATGCAGAGATTAAAGAAGAATTAAATTCCAAGAAGATAGGAGAAGTTCTAATAGGAATAAAATTATAATAAAGAATTATATTCTTTAAAGATAATTTAAGTCCAACTCAAACTCCTCCTCAAAGAAGGACTTTGGCCTAGCCCTATAAATATCAAGGAGATTTCGACAAGATGCATAAGGAGAGCAAGAGGGAAATTTCGACAAGTCCAAGTAGGGCAAGAGGAGAGAATTTTTGACAAGCATCAAGGGCAAGGAGGATTTCGACAAGCCTCCTCCTTCATCTTTTCTTCCTTGTTCGATTGGGTTCATGCTAGGGATTGTTTATCTTGTGTTTCTTTGGAACCTATCCATGAACTAAATTTACTTGGCTATGGTTATTGTGTTTTGTGGTTGTGAGAAACTATTGGTTTTTGCTTAGGTAATAAGAGTTTGCACTTTTCTATTTCAAGGTTTATTCATTCTTGATTCTTATTATTGTTTGCGAGTGAATTGGGAGAAGATCTCGTGATTTCATCAATTTATCTAATATCGGGAGAGTTAGATTCAAGAAACGAATGAATATGATCTTTATTCAATCCAATGATAGTGAAAATTAATCCGGCTTAGGAATAATTTAAGGATTTCAACGGCTAAGAGGAGCGCAAGATTGGTTGTTGTTCACCCTTGATTCACGCAGGGATGTATTATCAAGGCATGCACAAGTAGCTAGAGTTTCGACTTAGGGATAAGAAGAAACCATTGAAGAACGCTCCGCCGAACCTTGAAGTTGCTGCCCAGTCGCCCAAGTAGTTGCCCAACTAGTCGCCCAGGCAAGCCATCAATTAGTTGCCAAGGCAACCCCGTTGTACAAGTTGCCACGGCAACTGAGTTGCCCGTGCACTCTTTTACCAAAATGATCCAATCGGCTATCACACCTCAACTCACGATAACCTGGCCTATCTCTCTCTCATTTGAACTCATCTTTTCTTTTACTTTATTGCTTTCTAGATTAGTCATTAGTTAAACTCCGATAATCCTTTACTTGTGTTTTTACTTTTTACAGTGCAAAAGATTAGATCCTTGAAGTGGCACCAATCCCTGTGGAGACGATATCTTTTATACTATAACTTGCGACGTGTATACTTGCACATTTGCGTAGCACTTATTACGCGCAACAAGGGGCAGCTGTAATAACCCGTTTTCTGCCAGGCTTTAAGCTCAGTACCTAAAACCCATTTACACCCGACCCGAATCCTAAACCTGACCCGAACCAAAAAACCCTAAAGCCTAAAAACTCTAACCTAACATCCAGACACCGTCGCCAGGCCTTGTGCTGCCACCGTTCATTTGCTGCCATCACCGTCACCTCCTTGATAACCTAAATCGAATCCAACCCTAATTTACTCAAACCCTAAATCAAGTTAAAACCCTAAAAATCAAATCAAACCCTAAATAAAATATAACCTAAATCTACCCTAACCTGCCAACCTATACCCAAATTCACCCAAACAATCCCATGAAATCCGGCCATCACCATGCCCCATCAATGTAGATCTGCAACATAATAAAATAATAGGAGTTGTTATTTTTATATTGTAAAAATGGGTTTATAAAACCCATGTAAAATAGAAAAAATGGGGTCGAAAAAAGAGAGTTTTGAGAGCGATTCAGATAGAAAAAATGGGGGAAATTTCAGATCCAAAAAAATTGTAAAAAAATATTTTCGAAATCTATTCAAATAAAAAGGAAAATTTCAAAGGTAATCTTAGTTTTCTTCTTGCATGTTTAGTTTTTCATTTCGAATCAAAACAAAAAAAATCATATTTAGTTCTTAGTTTTGAAGATTTAAAAAACCTAGTTTTGTTTTTTTAAAAATATCTAAAATCCAAAACTTTTTTTTTTGTTTTTTAAAACCAAAATAATCGAATCTAAATAAAAGGTTAGAAGCTTACCTGTGTTGCCGCCGTCATCGCTTTGGTAGAAGATGAGAGGGGAAGATGAGAGAGATTTTAAGATTAGGTTTAGGTTTTTTATTATAATATGATTTCGAATAAAAAAACCTTGGTTATTTGAATATGATCATCCAAAACGACAACGTTTGGTGCAGTCTCGATCCGAGTGATGACCCGACCTAAGGGGAGGATCCGCGCATTTGGGTTATGGTCTAATTACCACACTGGCCCCCCATTTTCTTCCCCGTTTCAACTTCTGTCCAGGGAACAATTATGCTTTCGATCCTTCTGGTTTTTATGCGCATTTAATATGGTCTCTTTTTTTAATATTTTTTAGCTTTTAATTTATGTTTTTGTTTAATTTAGCCACTGTTTTTATATTAAATTTTAATTCTAGCCTTCTTATTTCATTTTGTTTATAATTATGCCATGTAAATTATTAATTCATTCATTTTAGCCCCTTAATATTTATATCCATGATATCTTATGTATATTAGTTCAATATATGCATTATTATTATTATATGTATATAATATATTAATATATAAAGTAGTTTATTTTTATATATTATATACTAATATCATATATATATAAGATATATATATTTACATATATATTCTATGGTTCATATTTTATTATATTTTTATATTTTATAATATATAAAGGTTTTAGATGTATATTTATAAAATATAGTATTTTTTATTACAATATATATAAAAATAATAATAAGTACTTTTTTGTAAAAAGAATATATATGTATATATATAAACTACTAACTTAATATTTATATGGGTATACTTTTAATAAATAATACATATATATTTACTTTAAATATCATGTTTTAAGTATGTATGTAAATAATAATGAATACTTATTTTTGTAATATATATAGTTTTTTATATAAGTATAAATATTAAATATATTTTACATTAAAATATTACATTTTTAAGTATATATATATATTCACATGTTACCTCATAATTTTGCATCATATATGTTTTTAAAATCATCAAAAAATACATTTTTAAAGAAATTAATTTTGAATTTTAAATTAATGATTTTAAAATCTCGAGAAATCATATTCCGGGCGTATAGGGATACGATTTCCTCGAATTTTTCCCAAAAAACGAGAAACCGGGTCTCGGGCGTACAGGGATGCGGTTTCTTGATATTTTCATGCATTTAAGAATCATATTTTAAATTTTAATCGAATTTGCAATTTCCAATCCCAAGACATTAAATAATCGGCTAGGTACCAATTTTGGGCGGTGTGGGGTGCTAATCCTTCCCCATCCGTAACCAACTCCCGGACCCAAATTTTTTATCTCTGGTTTTATTTTGGTGTCCAATCTTCCTATTTTAAAATGATCGGTGGCGACTCCACATTTTTACTTTTAAAACTGGGCAGGGGTTTTCTAAACTAAATTAAACAAAATCCAAAGAAATTTCCTGTCTTTTTATTGTTAGTTTTTGGTATCCATCAGGCCTATTTTATGGTGTAGGTTTGAAGTCAGGGGCAGAAGTTTTAAGGGATGAGGGGCCATGGCCCTTCAAAATTTGAAAAATTCTAATACCCTGAAATTTTTTAAAAAAGTTTAATCTGGTCCTTCAAAATTTCTAGAAATTCATATAAAATTTTAAATATTTTTAGTTAAATCTCTTAAAATTATTAAAACTATTATTTAAATGTTAGAACCAAATCATAAATTAATATGAAATCTAAACCCAGGATTTATCATGTCAAATCATCAAGAACAATAAACCGAATAAACCGAATGCAGAAGCGTACTTGAATTTATTGATGGACTGAAAACCTAGAATCTTTTAATGGAGGTCGCCTAAAAGATGGTTGTGATCTTCCAAGAAGATAGGTTAGCCCTTGTCGTAAAGTTAGCCCTTGCCATAAAAACTCTCTAACGGGGACAAGAGTAATACAAGTTAACCTATTTCTTGGGGACCACTACCTCTTTATATAGTTGATTATTAAATCAACTATTAAATATTTATAACTCTGCCCTTCATTGAATTATAAATATATCTTACGGTATCTACACTTTTATTTCCATGACACTTTAATACCTATGACACACCTAACATAATTGGTCACTTGATTTTGTGTCATACTTTATAATTGCATCATATATTTTACATATGTGCCCACAATTGCGGATTTTAATCCAACAATCTCCCACTTGGGCAACATATGTTTCCTAATAAATGTACAACCTTATGAGCTCAAAAAATTGCTATTATATAATAGGTATTCCATAACAATCTCGTCCATCAACAATATCCATATAGGATCAAAGCAGCCTTTGCCATATCAATCATGACTAGACCTATCAATGGTCACGTATACAAATATAGTCAAATGACATAGATCAATCATTGATGCGTAGCATGGAAAATTACATGAAATGTGAACCGAACATGTCTATTTGCAACTGGTTCTCCAAAACCTTAGTGAGATCAAACTTTACTGAATTCAGAGTGTGCATAAACCAAAAGAACTTTATTTCTGCAAAAAATAATCTTAAAATAACTTTAAACTGAAGTAACCGAAATTGTGTCTAGACCAAATGAGCATTTTTTTTAAATTACAAACTCCCACTAAAACCGAATATCCTTAAATAACATTACACTCACATGAGTAGTGTGCTCATGAAAGACCTAGGGTGATGATTTCTTAATAAGCGCGCAATTATGGAGTTTGTACCAGCATGCTCTATAGACACACAACCACTCTAAATTTTCTTTAACAACTAGGAACTTAATATTTATGTACTTCAAATTTGAAGTGTTCCTATTGTTTATAGAATAAATAAATGCATATTTATTGTCACAAAATAAATGAAGTGGTCTTTCTATTCAATCTATAATTACCAGCCAATGTGACAAAATTCTTTTGCATTAATATTCTACTAGAATCGAAGTCTGTAAACTTGATGATCTCTAAATTACCAGAACTCCGATATGTGAGCATGTAATTTTGTTCTCTAAAGATATCTCATAACCCTATTGGCTGCTATCTAATAGTCCATACTAGATTTTCTTAAATATTTGTCTAACATTTCAACAATGTACGCAATATCCAAACACATACATGCTTGAACATAAATTGGATTCTCAATAGCTTATGCATATGGAATCATTTGTATTTTCTAAATTTCAAGGTTACTTTTAGGGCATTGAGTAAGACAATATTTATCTTCTTTAGCAATACGAGTATCACTTGGTTTACTCCCACTGAACTTGTAGTATATACAATTGTCAACCAAATTTATCTCAAAACCAAATGAGATAATCAATATGAAATTTATAATTTCATTCATGAGAGTCCTACTTAAGCTCATAGATGGATTTCTTTAATTTACATGTCATTAATATTGTATCATAAGACACAACTCTATGATTGTACAATATAAATAGTTTATTCAATGTCGCCATTGGAAAAAAAAACAAGCTTAACATCTATCAAAAGTAGCTTAAAACTAAAACGAGCAACAAGTGTAATAATTATCTTGAAAGAGTCTTTCAATGAAACTTGAGAGAAAGTATTTACAAAATCAATGCCTTCATTTAGAGTATATCCTTTAGATACATGACGTGCTTTATACTTATCAACATTACCATTTCCATCCCTATTGGTTTTAAATATCCATTTACAACCAATTGGTTTGCACCTTAAGGTAATGAGACAAGTTCCTAAACTTTATTGTCTTGCATAAAATTATACTCTTCTTGAATGACATCAATCCACTTTTGAGAGTTAGAACTTTTAAGGTTTGATAAAAAAATAATTGAGTCACTTTCTATCATTCCATTGTTATCCTTATTTTCTTGAGGAAATACAATATAATAATCTCGAATAGTATTTCTCCTTCCTCTCGTGGATCTCTTTAATGACACTTGTTTTTAAGGTTGTTGAGTTTGTTCTTTTGAAAAAAATTACCTTATCTTAAATGGGAGTTGTTCAACATTGTTTTGCTGAGGTACTTGATTCACTTCTTGATTAATGATAGGCGTGAAAACCTAAACATCATCAAAAGTGATAGTAGGAATTAAATTATAATCCAATTCCTCCTAAAAAGCAATGTATCTAATCTTATTTCTCCCTCCAAACTCAACATCCTAAAAAAGTATAGATATCTCCTTAAATAATTCCTAATTGTGGGATCATAAAACTTACAACACATGGATCACTCAAAATAACCGAAGTAGTTGCTTGCTTTTGAAGTTTAATTTCTTCACATGTGTCCTAACTTATTACAAAAAAATCAACCTTTGTAACTTATCGTTGTTTATTTTGAGTTGGACCCTTAGCAACTTTTTTAATATTTTCTTTTATTGCCCTTATTCTTAGAGACACTAACTAAATGAGCACTAACCAAATGAGTACTTTTACCCTTATAATGATTCAACTTTTCTTCCTCTTTAACACAATGAGAAATGAGCTCAGTTAGAGCGTATTTCTCCTTTTGACAGCTGTAACTATTTTTGAATTGGTTATACTATATAGGAAGAGATACCAAAAGCATAAGAACAAACAATTGTTAGAAAATTCGATCTTATGCGCCTTAAGTTTTGAAGCAATATTAAATATTTTCATAATATACTCCCTCACATTTCCTTGATCTTTATACATCATAAACATCAAGTAAGTCAAAAGTGATGTCATATTAACCTTAACATTTTTTTAGTAAAATGTTTCTCAATTTTATCGAGGAAACCTTTAGTATAAGTAATATCTTTAGATTTGTGCTCCTAAAGAATTCTAGAATGTTGTACTTTATGATCATTAAACTCATGCAATTTGAACGAACTCACCTCTCAAAATCCCTTTTATGGGTGCTTACCGCCATGAGAGGTGCAAGTTGTTCTTCCCTTAGTGCAAGGTCTATGTTCATACAACCAAATACTTTATGTAAGTGCCTTTTTTATTCCTTGAAATTAATTTCACTAAACATGAGTGTAGAATGTATATTAATAGATATTGTGATAGCAAAAGCTAAATTAGCTAAATAGAGAACTGTTGTCTGAATTTTCACCCATGTTTATTATTTTAATTATTGTTATTGTTTATTTATTATTTATTTAAAATGGTCTACTTAGTTTAAATAAGAGTCCATTTAATTAAAATAGAGTCCAATTTAGATAAAGGTTCATTTAATTTTTAATAAGACCCATTTATCCCATTTGGCCCAAATATAAAAACCCTAGCTGATTCTTTTTATCTCATGTGCAGCCAACTATCAACCGTTGGATCCATGTAGAATCCAACGGTCCAGATTGGATCAAGGAGGATGAGCTGGTGGACCCCACGCATCATCCCCCACCCCGCCTGCCTCCACCGCACATCCCTTCAACCTACAATTGAAAGAATGAATCAATTGATTCAAATTTGAATCAAACAAATGCTAGCTACGAATCACGCACAAAAAGGAAGGAAAAGGCTGCATTATTCGAATATGGAAAAAATCAGACCCAAAATCTGGGTGATTTCAAAACAAGCAAAGAAGGAAGGAATCCACTTAAACATGGCAAAAATTTCAACGAGATTTGAGTGATTTTTTATTCCGATTTTTGGTTGTATTTTAGGCAATGAAAAAGCCTATATAAGAACCCTTTTCCCCTTGTAATTTTCACCAAGAATTGTCACGAAAATACACTGAAAATTAGAGGAGTTTACTACATTGTGATTTGATTTTTTTAAGAGAAATACAAGAAGCATTCAAGCAAATTTAGGTATTTTTTATCTCGTTTTTATTTTATTTCTTTTATGTTTGATTCGAATATACGTTCTTACCTTTGTTTTTTTCGAGCTTTAAATCGAGATTCGAATCTCACCGGAAATTTTGGCTTTCTGTCGCCGGTATAAGGCGGCCGGCGGCGACGGACGATGGCCATTGTGGTGGTTGGTCGCCGGAGTTCTTCATGCTTGAAGAACGAGATGAACACTTGGAAGAATTTGAATATATGTGTTTGATCCATTTTTTAAAGAAGAGAATTATGGTAAAGTGTTTATAAGTTTGGGTTTTATACTCATGTTTTTTTTGGAAAAATTAACTTCATTAAATCCCTCCACCCAATTATATTTTGCTCCTCGGGTACAACATTTCTATTCCTTTCAATTTAGTCACCATTTTTCACAAATTTAGTTTTATCTTTATTTCGTTTTTTTAATTTGGTCACTTTTTTACTTTTTGTTAATTTATTTTTATTTGTTATTTTTAAAAAATAATAATAAAATTCTATTTCCCTATTAATTGAGTTTTTTAAGTTTTTTTAATAATCGTGTTTTATTTTTATCTATTTAATTTTATTTTTCATGTTTGTTTTTTTTTAATATTTAAAATGCTAGTTTATTTAATTAGAGTTTTAGTTTATGTTAAAGCCTCTAGGATTAAGTTCTTAAAAACTTTAGTTAGAGCCTTAAAGTTAAAAAATAAAAAAAAAAACTTTCTTGACATTTAAAAATTCATAAAACACACTTAATCATATTTTAACTCTAATAGGTAAAATTTACTTAGAAATTTTTTTAGGTTAATAATCACTAACTTAGAATAAATAAAAGCTCTAACACACCAATTGCTTCTTTGATTATTTATTTAAAAAGTGGAACTAAATTAATGTGGTGTCCTATCAAAAGGAAGTGACGGGTTAGTGCTAGAAATGTTGGCGATGATTGGAGTTCACTCTCTAGACGGTAGGGCCATTAAAATGAAATCATATTTATAAATGGGCAATAATTTAAATTTTATATGAACTTGCAAATTACAAAATTAAAATGTTTTGTAATCGGTTAGGTACCAATTTTTGGGCGTTGTGAGGGTGTTAATCCTTCCCCACGCGTAACCGACTCTCGAACCCGTTTTCGTGTTTTCCGTAAACCAAAACCGTTGTTTTAATAAATAAAATAATTTTATTAAAATAACCTGTTTTTAGGTGATCCAATCACATCTTTTAAAAAGATTGGTGGCGACTCCGTTGTTTTGACTTTATTTAAAAAAACCGTTAAGACCTCTTCTTTAAAAAAGGTTGCGACAGCTTGGTGACTCCGCTGGGGACATTTTTGTTTTTAACAAAAAAAGAGAGTCAGGCCACGAGCTGATTAAACTTTGTTTTAATGTCAGAATTTGTGAAGTTCGTATAAAATTTAACTTAATTGTCCATTTATGAATATGATCTCATTTTACGCATTTAAAATTTGGTTATAAGCTCTGCACCCGAGCTTCGTCCCGTTCGTTTAAGTGGAGGGAAAACGATGTTGCTCTCGTGGGAATACTGATTCTCCGTATGGGCCTAGCAAGTACCTTCGGGGCTCATATGCCCTATTTCTTCATGAGGGTACTGATCATTCATATGGGCATAGGAAAATGAGTCCCCTGAGTTGAACTTGATTCGATTGAAACCTATAATAGGTGAGAATCAGGGGCCTTGCTACCCTTAGTAGATGACAACGAGGACAATTCGGGAACCTTTTAGAACCAAACCATGTGTGTGAATCTAGAAACCCACCTCGTTAGAGCGCTGCGAAAAACCCTAGGTTTTGAAATTTGGTCAAAATTATTTCGTAAGAATAGTCCGTGGAGACATGTTCAGAAGTGTTGGAATGCGCTACCCAGTTACTATTCGTACAATGAAATTATTTTGGACCTTTTATGTTTTTCGAAGTACTAATATTTTTTCTTGTTTTGTATTGTTT
The DNA here is from genome assembly GCA_019671005.1 of Hibiscus mutabilis. Taxonomy (NCBI): domain Eukaryota; kingdom Viridiplantae; phylum Streptophyta; class Magnoliopsida; order Malvales; family Malvaceae; genus Hibiscus; species Hibiscus mutabilis. The sequence goes on along the minus strand of CM033713.1, from coordinate 20,594,217 downwards.
TGCATATTTTTCTTGCATCCACATCTCATATCTAGAAGGGGTCGATTCTAAAGCAATTTGCTCAAGTAGAAAATAGTTCTTTCATGATAGATAAAAGACTCCTTCAGAAAGAGGACGATAATGCGAGTATACGTCGCTAGTCTGAGGTCAACCAACAGGCACATGGAGAACAACATTTAAGACAAAGATCTTGGTCCTTGAAGATACCAATGAATGGGGCAATGATTATTGGTTCACTCGGCTTAGAGTCAATGTTAGAAGGTTCCAAGAGCAAGATAAATTGGTCCAGATTTAAGGTGTAGCCACGCATGTGATGGAGCTAGCTAAGGAAGCTACTACTGTTCGTCAGTATGCCAGGTAGTATGGAAAGTGGGACTGAGACTCTTGGGGTTGATCGAAGAAATAAAAGGGTTGGGCACTCGGTCCGAGATGTACTCGTGATATAATTCAGAATCTTTTACTATTTCTAAAGTAATACCCTAATGGAATCGACGGCCATTCGCATGCATTCATGCATTTGCATTTTTTTGTTTGCATTAGTTTATGTTTTGATCATTTCATACATATATATTAATTATGGTAAATTCTATTCAAGTAGAAAGGTTCTGCACGAATACGATACTGGAGCTATGACTACAGAGGAAAGATTGACAACTCTAGAAATAAACCATATGAGTACCCAAGATAGACTCGATAAAATGGAGAAAGGCTTAAAAGAAGAAATTGCACAAGCTCAGAAAAACATTGTTAGCTAGATAGCGGCTATGTTGGGATTCAATAACCCAAAAAGAGGAAAGACAGTTGAAGTTGTCGATGTTTTGTCGCCCCAACCCGAGATGACTTTGGAGACATTTCCACTGAATGGGAGGTTCCATATCCGCACGGCAGGAACATCAGCTCATCTTCTAGAAAAGTCTAGGATAAATCATGGGGAAAACCAAGGTATTAAGGTACGGGATCTCCATAAGGCAGCCGACAAGTTCAGAGTGAATAAGAGGCTAGAAGATCAGTGTGACAGGCTCGAAGAGATCATCAGAGCCCTACAAGGAGGAAGTGGTTATGGTGGCATATACGCTAGAGATTTAAGTCTAGTGTTTGACTTGGTGGTTCCTCCAAAATTTAAAACTCCCGACTTCGAGAAGTATGACGGGACCACTTGCCCTTCGGCACACTTGACCATGTACTGCTGAAAAATGTCACTACACTTGGAAAAATAAGAAACTACTAATTTATTGTTTCCAAGACAGTCTATCGGGGTCTGTTACCCGATTGTATACCCAATTGAGCTGGGTCAACATACGCACTTGGAGAGATCTGTCAAGAGCTTTCCTTAAACAGTACGAGCATGTGATAGATATGGTACCAAGCAGGATCGTACTACATGACATGAAACAAAATCCCAACGAGAGTTTTCGTCAGTACGCTCAGAGGTGGCGAGACATGGCAGCCCAAGTTCAACCTCCACTATTGGAAAATGAGGTTACTCCAACGTTCGTGGAGACTTTAAATGGGCTTTTTTATAACCATATGTTAAGCCATGCCACCAAAGGTTTTATAGACATGGTCATGAATGGGGAACTGATATTAGTGGCCATCAAAAGTGGGAGATTCGAGGAAGAAATATGACGAGTCCCCTATAACCTGAACAACTTCAGCAGTAGAATCTTGTCGAAAAGTAAACTGGTCGAGCTTTGCTGGAATTCACCCAGTTTTCCCGGAATAATGATCAATAATTTTCCTAGAAAATAGTAGAATCATACTTAGAACCAACTTTTTTACATTTGCCCGCAAGCATTAGGGATCTTTTTGTAAGGGCCTCTATGTTAATCTACTTGATTAAATATGTATTTTTTATTTTTCTCAAGTGGCAAACATTTCATTTTTTCTCTTTTCAATTTTTTCATCCATTTCTCTTTTAAAATGCATGTTCTTTGCAGAATCCCCATTATTGATTGTATGAATGATTCTTGGATCTAATCCCGAGATAGAAGGGCAGTAAAGTATGTTCAGGATTAATGGAAAAATCCTATTTTGAGTGAATTTACCTCTCAGACATTGTTGTTAAGGTCTTTGAATAAAGTGATAACTCTAAAATATCTACCAACTGAAGACTGTTTCTCTTTGATGACAATTGTGTATGAAATGACATTTGGCATTCTTTCATTTCCCTTCACGAATAAGAAAAATCCTTTGTGGTCCCCTTTTAAGCCATATATTTTTTTTTGTAATTGAACCCCAACCAAGGATCACCCCCACACTAGGGGGCAAAGAGGATGAAAGGTTGTTCGTAAGCTAGAAGGAAAACATGTCAGATCAAGTTGAATGTCCTAAATTCAAAATAAAAGGAAAACAAAAAGTAAGAAAGAAAAAGAAAAAGAAAAAGAAAAAATGAAAGCTGAAATACGAAGAAAAATCTAAAACAGGAGAAAAACATGTGCGGAATCCTTCAGATGAGACATGTGCCAGAAAGGGAAATAAACTATCGAGTGTAAACCCAAAATGGGCAGTCTAGAGTGATCCAAAGAATAAAAGAATGGAGAATTCATCAAGAATGATTGATCATTGGTTTAACAACCCTTAAGCATGTATTTGAGCCTATATATTGTTTTTTTAACCCGAGCCTAGCCTACATTACAAGCCTTAAAAGACCATTTAGATCACACATGAATATCTGAGTAAATGAGCTTGTTTTCATAACATATTCTGCCTAATTGAGTTAACCTTTCTTCTGGGGACCCCAAACTTCTAATGTCTGATTAAGATTAGAAAAGTGGGAATATTGAAATTTGGGGAGTGAGTGACTTAAAGAGAGCCACCTAAAAGTGGGTCTCTATCCGATTGATGGATTCATGAATCATTCATACTATGAATTTTAGGGCATCTAACTTTGCTATTTTCCATGTTTGCCATGACCTTTTCCTTTGAACCCTCATTTCTAACCTTTATTTTCTTTAAATCCTCATTTCTAGCCTTTTATTTTTCTTTAAATCCTCATTACTAACCCTTTTTTCTTGCATCTTACAAGTAAAGTGACATAGATTCATAAAAAATAAAGGTTTCTTGGTATTGATTCCAAATCCATGAGCGATTGTTTACCGTCGCATCAAAAGATGATAGAGGCACCACCACCTTCATTAGTTTATAGTGTAAAAGGTTAAGTTGCCAATCAAGGTTGAAATTCCATCTCTCCATGTTTTGATGGAAGCAAAACTAGAAGAAGCAGAGTGGGTCCAAGCAAGATATGATCAGCTCAATTGTCCAATGAAAAAGGGTGTTGAAAATCATCTGCCATGGTTAGGGAAATCAGAGAAGAACGACATGAGCTCACGAAAGAAAGTTCATCCAAGAAATAGATTTCGTATTAGGAAAAATTTTGCCAATTCAAAAAGATTCTCGGGGAAAATGAATGACTAACTGAAAGAAGGCATTCTCAAAAAGAACATTGATCTTGGTCGAGATAAATATAGATGAGCTTCATAATCCGATGAATTCAGAAGTTTTATGCCTAAAAAAGAAGATAGAAAAATAAAAAGAAAAAGAAAAAAAAAGAAAAAAAGAAAAAAGAGAATAAAATTATAGAAATGTGAAAACCCGTAAAGGGTGCCTTAAATACAAAAAAGAAGAAAAAGGGGGTTCAAGATGAAAACCCGAAAAGGGCGTCTTGAAACCAATTGAGGATTCGAGTTGAAAACCCGCAAAGGGTAACTCGGATAATTTACAGACTAGGCAAGCAGCAAATGAATCTCTCGGAAACTTGGTATCTTAGAAAGAATTTCATGTCCTCATACCTCGTCGACTTGGCAGCACAAAGCAATTTCTGGTGTTCCTAGTTAGGAAGTTTTGGCCTGTAGGGCAAGCCCAAAGTGGGGCAATTTGCATTGGCCAAGGATTTCAGGCCGTCAATGTTAATAGACATAAGAAGAGATTAAGACCCATATATCGTTCAAAGACATTCAGGATGGAAATAAGCTTTGTTGCAAAGATTCCCATGCAACTGCTTCAAAGAGCCCTGCAGGGGCAAGCATATGAGAACTCACAAGAAGCTTTGAGGATGCTTGATATTATTGCTAAACCTTCCTCTACAATGAGAATAATTTTATAGATATCATAGGAGATGTCTAGTGATGTTAAAGCTTTTATTCAAGCTTCTGGGAGGATTTGAGAGATTTTGTTCTCTCAACCAGGCAAAAGATAAAAGAGTGTTGAAGAATACGAGGATAAAAAGTCAGTCCTCCCAACCAGGAATACAAGATAACTGGATTGAGTAAGCAAATGTGCAAAGCTTTTCTCTGAAGCAAATAGCTAGCATGGTAGTCTATCTGGGTTGAACAAGCAAATGATCATGGAAGCGAAGAGGAAAAACCTCGAAAGAAAGAAAAAATGAAAAAAAAGAAGAAAAAATTTAAAAACAAAAAAAAACATGAGAAAAAGGACATGCATTCATTTTGATAGGCATCCCTAGGAGTGTGCTCATCATAATCACAGCATTTGTTAAATTTTGACAGATGTAGAACCTGTTTATCTATTCAAGCACGAGGAGAATAGAACCTGCCTATCCATTCGGACATGAGGAGAGTGGAACATGCTTATCTACTCGAGCATGAGGAGAATAGAACTCGCCTATCCATTCGGGCATGAGGAAAATGGAACATGCTTATCTATTCGAGCATGAAGAGAATAGAACCTGCATATCTATTCGTGCATGAGGAGAATGGAACCCTTTTTTTAACCTGCTTATCTATTCGAGCATGAGGAGAATAGAATCTGTATATCCATTCGTGCATGAAGAGAATATAACTCGTCTATCCATTTGGGCATGAGGAGAGTGGAACCTGCTTATCTATTCGAGCATGAGGAGAATAGAACCCGCCTATCCATTTGGGCATGAGGAGAGTGGAACCTGCTTATCTATTCGAGCATAAGGAGAATAGAACCCACCTATCCATTCGGGTATGAGGAGAGTGGAACCTGCTTATCTATTCGAGCATGAGGAGAATAGAACCCGCCTATCTATTCGGACATGAGGAGAGTGGAACCTGCTTATCTATTCAAGCATAGAACCCGCTTATCCATTCAGGCGCAAGGAGAATGGAACCTTGATTGCAACCGGTGAAAATTAGTGCCTTGTTCTTAGCTCTATCCCTGTTTTACTGGAATGAGCAAAGAGGGGCAGTTGTTGTCACTGAATTTTCGCCCATATTTATTTTTTTATTATTTTAATTTTTATTATTTATTTATTTATTTAAAAATGGTCTACTTAATTTAAATAACAGTCCATTTAATTAAAATATAGTCTAATTTAGATAAAGGTCCATTTAATTTTTAATAAGACCTATTTATAAAACCCATTTGGCCCAAATATAAAAACCTAGCTGATTCTTTTTATCTCATGTGCAGCCAACTATCAACCGTTGGATCTATGTAGAATCCAACGGTTCAGACTGGATCAAGGAGGATGAGTTGGTGGACCCACGCGTCATCCCCCCAACCCGCATGCCTCCACCGCACATCCCTTCAATCTACAATTGAAAGAATGAATCAATTGATTCAAATTTGAATCAAACAAATGCTAGCTACGAATCACGCACAAAAAGGAAGGAAAAGGCTGCATTATTCGAATATGGAAAAAATCAGACCCAAAATCTGGGTGATTTCAAAACAAGCAAAGAAGGAAGGAATCCACTTAAACATGGCAAAAATTTCAACGAGATTTGAGTGATTTTTTATTCCGATTTTTTGTTGTATTTTAGGCAATGAAAAAGCCTATATAAAAACCCTTTTTCTCTTGTAATTTTCACCAAGAATTGCCACGAAAATACACTAAAAATTAGAGGAGTTTACTACATTGTGATTTGATTTTTTTGTTAAAGAGAAATACAAGAAGCATTCAAGCAAACTTAGGTATTTTTTATCTCGTTTTTATTTTATTTCTTTTATGTTTGATTCGAATATATGTTCTTATCTTTGTTTTTTTTTCGAGCTTTAAATCGAGATTCGAATCTCACCGGAAATTTTGGCTTTCTGTCGCCGGTATAAGGCAGTCGGCGGCAGCGGACGGTGGCCATTGTGGTGGTTGGTCGCCGGATTTTTTCATGCTTGAAGAACGAGATGAACACTTGGAAGAATTTGAAATATGTGTGTTTGATTCATTTTTTAAAGAAGAGAATTATGGTAAAGTGTTTATAAGTTTGGATTTTATACCCATGCTTTTTTTGGAAAAATTACCTTCATTAAATCCCTCCACCAAACATATTTTGCTCCTCGGGTACCACATCTTTATTCCTTTCAATTTAGTCACCATTTTTCACAAATTTAGTTTTATCTTTTTTTCGTTTTTTTTTAAAATTTGGTCACTTTTTTACTTTTTGTCAATTTATTTTTATTTGTTATTTTTTTTAAAATAATAAAAATACATTTCCCTATTAATTGAGTTTTTTTTAAGTTTTTCTAATAATCATGTTTTGCCTTTTTATTTGTAATTCATTTTTATCTATTTAATTTTATTTTTCATGTTTGTTTTTTTAATATTAAAAATGCTAGTTTATTTAATTAGAGTTTTAGTTTATGTTAAAGCCTCTAGGATTAAGTTCTTAAAAATTTTAGTCAGAGCCTTAAAGTAAAAAAAAAAAAAAACTTTTTCACATTTAAAAATTCATAAAACACACTTAATCATATTTTAACCCTAATAGGTAAAATTTACTTAGACAATTTTTTAGGTTAATAATCACTAACTTAGAATAAATAAAAGCTTTAACACATTAATTGCTTCTTTGATTATTTATTTAAAAAGTGAAACTAAATTAATGCGGTGTCCTATTAAAAGGAAGTGACAGGTTAGCGCCAGAAATGTTGGCGGTGATTGGAGTTCACTCTTTGGACGAAAGGGCCATTAAAATGAAATCATATTCATAAATGGGCAATAATTTAAATTTTATACGAACTTGCAAATTCTGACATTAAAACGTTTTGTAATTGGTTAGGTACTAATTTTTGGGCGTTGTGGGAGTGTTAATCCTTCTCTACGCGTAACCGACTCCCGAACCCGTTTTCGTGTTTTCCGCAGACTAAAATCGTTATTTTAATAAATAAAATGATTTTATTAAAATAACCCATTTTTAGGTGATCCAATCACACCTTTTAAGAAGATTGGTGGCGAATCCATTGTTTTGACTTTATTTTAAAAAAAACCGTCAAGACCTCTTCCTTAAAAAAGGTTGCGACAAGAACAAAAATAAATAAATAAAAACAAGCTCACATCCATATCTATAAATAAACAATAAATTTAAAATAATGACTAGTTCCCCTCAAGATATAAAGCACAACATTAATATCAAGTCTTTTGATAGTAATATTAACTGTAAGCGGTACTCTTGTTGTAGCAATCAAACATTGACAATAAACTATGTCAAACAATAGATTAATCTTTGGACTAACGTATTGTTCACATAAAATACCTTATAATTGTCACACATTTATCACCACAGTTGTCGTTGTAACTCGACCAATTATTAACTTTCCTTTGGGTCAATTAATAAACGCATGAATTACAAAAACACATAATCATTTTGGTATTTTAAATAAACTGATCTACACAAAAGCGGTCACTTTGGTGACATTATGTTTCAATTAATCTATTAAAATATTAGACATCCAAAACCAAAATATGAATTTAATTGTTTCAAAATATTTTCCTTAATTTTATTTTTCAATCAAATTAAAAGATAACCAAAAAAATAATAAATTTGAATAAAGGTAAACCTCATCTTAAGATATCGGACACTCCATTAATATTTCATCTTTGGACAAAACATTAACTTGTAAGTGATATCTTGGTGCAATAATCAAACATTGATAAGAAGAACATGTCAAACAGAAATCTTCCTTTGGGCTGATTTATTGCTCACATATAAAACTGAATAATTATCACATGTTTCTTACCACAGTTGCATATGTAACAATGCTAATTATTATCCATCCTTTGGGCCGATTAATACTAACATAAACTAAATTACATGCACAAAACCTTCTATATTTTAAAATAAAATAATTTCTACAATAGAGGTCACTTTGGTGACTTAATGCTTCAATTAATTTATCTTAAAATATATAATATAAATATACCGAATATAAAGCTTCGAGAGCTAACCTGATTATAAAGTTTCTAAATCACAGTAAATTTACCACGACAAAGCCCAAGTCAAACTTTTTTTATTCTTAATTACTAACAATCAAAACTAAAATTTTGATTAAACCGAATATATATTTCATAACTAAATCTAAATATATATTCCACAAATAACATTAATTGCATATATTTTTCAAAAGTAAATCAAAATCAAACATGCATAACTTTAAAGAACACATATATCGTAATCCAAAGATATATATTCAAAATCAAATATGTATTGAAACACATAAATCCATATTACCTAAAAAATTGACGATGATTCAAAACCTTAGAACCGAAACATTATATCAAACTGGACATTATTAAGTCTACTGTCTTTAATATACGGTAATATTTTCTTGAATACCAAAGTAAAAGATGGTTCTATAATCAATGATCCTTTGAGCATTAGTCTAACTTTATCTCAAGCATTGATCAATACAATCAGTAAATTTTTAAAACGTTGGAGGGCCAAAAGTATTGGTAGACACTTTCTTGAAGCACAATAATCAAGTCTGATTTCCCAAAGCCACAATTGTCATTATATAAAACAGTAAGGAAAGATAATAAATGATAGCAAATTATATTTGCACCGAAATAGAAGCTTAATTGTGATTTATTGTCAGACATGATTCGAATATGAAGTTTGTAATTTAGGGTTCGTCGCAAAAAGAAAACATATATTCAGGATCATTTAATTAATAATAAAACAAATAGAACCCTAAAAACTGAAGTTATGAATAATCAAAATCTAAAATTTCACATCAACTAAAAAAGCAGTCCCAATTCATGACGATGTGCTGATGCCACTTGTTAGAACCAAATCATAAATTAATATGAAATCATAAATTAATATAAAATCTGAACACATGATCTATCATGTTAAATCATCAAGAACAATAAACCGAATGCGAAAGCGTACATGAATTTATTGATGGACTGAAAACCTAGAATCCTTTAATGGAGACCACCTAAAAGATTGTTGTGATCTTTCAAGAAGATAGGTTGGCCCTTGCCGTAAAAATTCTCTGACGAGGACAAGAGTAATACAAGTTAACCTATTTCTTGGGGATCACTACCTCTTTATATAGTTGATTATTAAATCAACTATTAAATATTTATAACTCTGCCCCTCATTGAATTATATAAATATATCTTACGGTATCTACATTTTTATTTCCATGACACTTTAATACCTATGACACACCTCACATAATTGGTCACTTGATTTTGTGTCATACTTTATAATAGCATCATACATTTTACATACGTGCCCACAATTGCTGATTTTAATCCAACATTAAAGCCTCAATTTTTTTAAAAAAAAAATTAGTTTAAACCTCCAAAAATTTTAAAATATTAAGTTGTCTTCCCAAATTTTTACCCCAAATCCCGTCATCGTTTGAAGTTTGTAAAAGTTATTCCTTATAATATATCTCTAAAACTCAAACATATCATTTTATTTTTTAGACGTGCAATAATGTGGCATGTACACCTTATTCTATACATCTGTAAAAAGCAAAAAAAAAATGCACAATATTTTTCTAATTGCACAAAATTCAAGTAAATATGCATGTTGTATATTTTTAAAAAAGTTTAAATTTGATACGCAGATTGTGTAAAGTTTATTTATACTATAAATCAAAATTAAACCTAAATCTTAAAAACTAAACCCTAAATTCTAAACACTAACCTTAAATTTTAAACCCTACAGCCCAAACCCCTAAACTCTAAACCCAAGCTAAATTCCTAACCCATAAAACTAAAAGGCTTGTGTAAATTAAAATTAACACAGTATGTGTATTGATTTTTTTAAAAAAATAAAATTAACGAGAAAACGTTGACATCCATCTCTCAAATAGTTTTCTGTAGTTGCTCACATTCCTTTCAGTACCTTTCAACTTGCCCAAGGAAAACGAGCATGAACGTGATCGGCAGTGGAAATTAATATTTGTTGGACGAGTCATTTAAAATCATTTAAATTTATAAGAACAATAATAAGTTATATATTTTTAGAGAATAAAAAATAATTTTATTATTCTCTTAATTTATTTTAAAAAAACAATATTTTTTTACCATAACCCCTACTATGCCCTTCAACATTTCCCCTTTAAATGCACCGACCATGAATTTTTCCACCAACGAGTACGATTTCAAATTTGAGGGCTTAGTTTAGAGTATAAGAGTTATTTTAGATTTTGAACTTTATGATTTAGGATTTTAGAGTTAGTGATTTGAATTTTAACTTTTAAAATGAAATTAGGTATGCTTTTGAATATTTTTTTTTCACGATCAATACATAGAATAATAACCTATAAATGTAATAGATCGGCTACTTGTTTATTCTCATCCTCAGATGTTGAGGTGTTATAACCATTGAAATTATATTCAGAACAATAAACAAAATTTTGGACCTTGACTACCTACCTCTTTGTACGAGTTCAGATTATAGCTGCCAATAAAAATGGACATAACCTAGCTTTTTGCTCCATTAGAAAGAGTTTTGAACCCCTGATTTCTTCCTCTACTAATAGGCGGGTAGATCAAAGATGAGCTTAACGTATATTGTTCCAACTCAGGCACGGGATATCGGGAGTCAAAATGTGTTTCAACCTAAAACAAGAAAATTCAATACAAAAACATCTAAACAAAAGATACTGATGTGTTTTGCATAAAAGGATCAAAGATGGACTGTCCTTTTACTTGATTATCACGCCGGAAAGGTTGACATCCCATTGGCTTCAGAGTGCTGCCTAAAGAAACGAATACATACCCAACACCCTTATGTGGCTTCCATTTCGACGAATCGAAAAAGATACCTTGGGTCCATGTGTGATATGGTAAATATCCGGTCATAACAATTTCCTATCAAATATTAAACCCAGTTTATCAACATATAAATCTAAGATGGGATGAATACACAACTTGCCATGTTTAATACCAAATAACCCATAACAAGAAATTCAGTTCAACTAGTATTAGGATAGGGAACATGTGAAGGACAAGAAGTTTTCTCTATCACTACTCAAGATAGGTACTGAATTAATCATTTCTCATTCAAAAGATGAAAGCAATGTTGCTTACTATAATCACTATATCACCACAACTGTTGCGACTATGTTTTACAGTCGGAAAATAATGGAATCACTTCCAAAATTAAGATATCTACTCTATTCTCTACCTACATTCATGTGCTGAGGCATGTTAGCAAGACTTCAATGATAGCTGTTCCAGACATTTATTTTCCAATAAATATTACTTAACGAATGCTGAAAGATATTTCTGTTTTCGTTTGCAGCTCAGTTTTCAACTTTTCCGGATCCATTAAAATACTTCATGGCAGTTGTTTCAAGCTGAGGACACTTGACTTTGAAGCTTACCATGGGCATCAGCTGTTGGATGATAACTTTCCACTGAAGTTAAATTGGCCCAACAATGAAATATCTTCAGGGGATAACGTTAGTGCACCTGTACTCAAGTAATGGCGAGCACCTTGTGTCCTGCATAATTTTTTTTTTGTATCAAAACAAACCTACTGCAAAGGATGTGTTGGGAATGAAAAAATCCTAATATTTACCAGAAAGTAAATTGAAATAAAAATTTGTATACCTCCGTCTTTTTGTCAAGCCTGTGCCTACTGATATGCGGGAAGCTTCGGACCTTGAAATGCATCCCAATGAGGAAATATATTCATGAGATGCAGCACCCTTCAGTGCCAAGTATAATCTTGAAGGGACTATGGACGTAATGATGTCGAAAAGGCCTGACTTCACTTCCCTGTATTGCAAACCCAAAACTAATTGATGAAACTAAAAACACAGCACGAATAATGAAATTTCAAATTGAATAAGTCGAGCAATAAAAACAAAATGGGAGGCAACTAAAATCTGTTTCAAACAGAGCACAGAAGTTAAAATATCAAAATAATACATCTAGAGTCTTCTATCGAAGGAAATACATAGTTCCATCCTAAGAAGCCCATGGTGAAATTGTAAATGATCAATATTGATATGTGAACTGTGATTTGGCAAGGTAAAAAATGCTCAACTCATGCAAGAAATACATCCAAGTGAGGCTTTAGGGGACATGAAAACTCTGTACCTTTTTGCTGCAAGCTCACATTTTGAAGGGCTCATTTCCAAACCCTTTGCATCAACCGAAGCACAACTTGCTTTAGAATCATGTCCAAGCAATCTACCAAATGCCATTGCACTAGCTGAGGAAGCCAGCATCTCCTGGCTCAAATCCACCATATGCTTAAAACCTATGTTAGATCCTATAACATCAATATCTTTAGCATACAAGCAAAATCCATGTTGGGAAACAGTGTCAACCATCTGCAGCTGCTCCTCACACCAGCTGAATGCATTTGACTCTTCAGAAGGAATCATTACCAGGTCAAAAGAATCCTGGACAAGTAGGTATTAGAATCACAATAACAGGCATAAACTCGATAATAAATGGTCTTTTTTTTTTGCGGGGGGGGGGGGGGGAATTTGGAGTACTATTTATAACTTACTTGTATCTGGCACTTGGAAAGCAGTAGGTCAGCTTGCGAAATAAGATCACTCATTCTAGAAGTAAGTTTCAAAATTTCAGTAGTATCTCTTGCCTCTAAGTCAACATACTTTTTCATATCAGTATGACTGTCACGAAGTTTTTTCCATGATTCTTGCACTAAATCAGTGGCCACACGGTTCCTCAATTTACCTGTGGAAAAGGTTTTTTTGGTGAAATTCATGCGGCTGCATTCATCCATCACTGTATGCCCACTTGATGCAGCCTCATCATACTCATTTTGAGAATTCTCCACCTCTTCAAGAGAAACTTCTGCAGTAATACTGCATGTACCGTCTAACATATCTGAATTTTTAACTGCTTTAGGTATAAATTTACAAGAGTCATTCACTTCAGCTGGCATCAGGTCCTCAGATAACGCACAACTCACTGAAACTTCTGTTGTTTCAGCAAAATTAACGCAAGACACAGTTCTAGAAGACAGCACCATCCCATTACCGATTTCAGTCTCAGGAACAAAGGATGACTCAGGTACATATGATACATCCATAGATTTGCATGTTTTCATTTCTAAATCATTTGATGTTTCTGAGCAGTGGAAGCCACTGTCCTCACATTTCTCTGCTTCAGAACAAAGTAGCTTATCTCTTGAAGGACTTATGCTATTCTGAATGGTTGGATGAGGTGAGAGGAGTCTGAAATCTTCTTCAATGAATAATTCACGGCTGACATTCTTTTCTGGAACAAAAGAAGGCTGTATATTAAATTGCTCATCTTCAGAGTCTGAAGACATGACAACATTGGGTTTATTCCTAGGAACTCTTCGAGTGAAAGAAACTGGGGTGCCAGAAGAATTGTAAAAGTCATGTACACCATAAGAAGGGTTTATGACTTCATTGCAATCATAAATAGAGAGATTCCTGCTTAACATTACTTCCTTCTTTGCCTCTATGCTGTCCATCTCTTTATCATGCATCTCAAAGCCAGTTGACACGTTTTCAAGTTCTTCCTCCATCACCTCCATTAAAGTTGAATTGTCTTCAATTATGGAAAGTGTCTTAGTAATTTCCTTCTCAACTAACTCTGATAACTGAGATGGTAAATCCCAAGGGATCATAGTTGGTAGTATTGAATGACCCGCCTCTATATCAAACAGCTGCAAGCCATAAGTCTTCTGCAATTTCCTATCTGGATAACCCAAGGGTGTTAAAATAAAGTATAAATACATAATAAAAAAGAATTGTTCTTTGCAAGAAAGACTAACTGGCAAGGAACTCAAGAATATATACTGAAATTGGGAATAATACCCTTGAAAATACCCTTAATGACTTTCTCAAGCTTAAAATAAGTATATTAGGAATTGGGCCATGTTAAAAAAATCCTATTGGTTCCTCAGAACCCTAAAAGTCGCATAACTTCAAAAAGTCATAGAAATAACAAAATACCTTTACAAAAACTATGAAATGTTAGAACCTTATATGTAATTTAGCTCTTTTTCTTCCATTAGATTTCCTATCCAAAGATACACAGCTGAAACTACAATGCAAGCTAATGCATACATGCAATCATCAAAGACAAAGTAAAAATGCAAATAGAATTGAGAACAACATGGTAACGTGCAACTAAACAAGATGCAAGCTGCCCACTGTTTTTCTTGAGAGGATTCACAATCTGCAATACATGATTTTCTAACAAAATATGGTATACGTTTAAGATCTTTCAAACCAGTGGCAGAGGACACCACACCCCTTTTCCCTACACAAAACGAACATCACATCTCTCCATCGCTAGAAAACTGTCTGACAATATCCAAGAACAGACACGATACTATACCAAACCACAACCTTCATTAATAGTAACACTAAACCATAAGTCCATAATCACAAAGGCTGAGCAGAAGTTTTCTAGAGCACTTATTTTAGAAACAATGACATTAATAACTGAATTAAATCTTGTGTATACATCACCAAACACCACAAAAACAGTTATATAGAGTTTCTATTCCCACATGTATCAGGGACCTATTGAGATTACTGAGAACCAAGTGCATGTGTATATTTATAGATGGCCAATATTTTCTTAAAATGATACTTGATTTGATCATGCACAAGAACATGCATGCAAATCAATTTTATTACACTTGCATATGGACTTGTCAAAATTTTCAAAGATATTGACAGATTAAACCATCTCAAGGAAAATATTAAATTTTCCACGACCTCTTCTAAAAGCATTGTATCCCACCTGACCAAAGGGAAAACCAGTTTACTAAATTTCTATTGCGGCAACATCTAAAATTCGGAAACAGAAGTAGATGTACTATGCAAAGCATTGTGTGCCTTCATTGGGTTATTAACCTTTTTGATGTTTTTTCCCTTGACACCAAAACTGGAGGTGCATAATAGCTTTCCGCATATCACTCTGACAACATTTAATTAATTGCTTTAGTAAATGATGTTGAATGGAGGCTTTCTCTGCTTCACCAATCTGTGGCATAAAGAAAACATAAAAAAAATATCAAGATTTTTGTAACATGAAAGAGTTTAAAGGAACTGGAAGCTTATACCATATAAAGATGGTGAAGCAGCTCTTCTGATGATGGCATTGTGAAACATAACTCTAGCCTGCCCAAGTTGTCTGGCAGAATAAGATTCGCACCTGGGAATTACCACCACAACATGGAGTTACGAAGAAATATATCAAGTCATACAAGGGTCGAGAAAAAAATAAAATAGTTTCAACTCTAAATCCAGCTTACTATTACTAGTCAGTATCACAGGCCCTTTTGCTTTTTCAGCAATATGCTGTATGGCAGCAACAAAACCACGGTCTTCGGGGAAACTGATATCAACATCCTCAAAGAGAATCAACTTTGCTTGACCGAAGCCAGTCTCACTATCGTTAAAGAGACGTTTTTCAGGAGCTCCATGGGCACCAGATGTAACTTCATTATCTGATACTGGTATCAACTCTATCACCTCATTGTGAACTTCTTGCACTGCATCACCATTGGATAAAATTTCTGCAGATTTCACAACATGCTTGCTAAGTGAATCTAGGTTTTCTACTGACCTGCAACAAATATATGTTACAATTTCGGACAATCATATTAGTAAAGCTCGAATTCAGCTCGACACTTAATGGGCAATGGGATAATCATAAAATAAAGTGTAATACAGGATAGAAGTGTAAAAGTGATGCTGAAGACAAAGTCACCAACCCTGTAAGGCAGCATGATTCTAATGCCTCACCAAATTTTTGCTTCACGACAGCTCCATTTCTACAGTCTGATGCATTGGACTAACAAAACAATAGATAAAAAGCGTTCAGCTTTCACTTAATGGATTATTCTCCTATCATTAAATTACAAAACACTATAAAAGTATCCGGATAATATAACTCAATTGACCGCATAAAAAGATACATTGTAATCATGTAGGGATTAAACGAAGTAATACGGAAATTGCAGGAGCATTACTTGCTTCTTATTTCTATTTTTAGTAGTGCAGCAGCTAGAAATACATTAATGGTCTTTTAAACAAATAGGAAACTATGCCAAAGCATATGAGGCTTTAGAAATATGAATTTACCTTTTAACAAGAAAAACAATACAAGAGAAACCAGAAGAAAACTTCACAGTTTTCAAACGAAATAATCAATATTGAGACCTATACAATTATATTTCAAAGAAGTGACATAAATATGCGCCTTAGAAAAAGCCATTGTCAAAAGCACTGCAGATATTGCAGCACAATTTGAAGGAACGGGACAACTGATTTATAGTCATGTAACTTCATCATTCTCAGTCAAAATCTTCCACAACATCTTATGTATGAATAAGTTCAAAGTGAAATTCATCATTTAGAAATAATGGAGAGATGAATCTGTCTTTAAGTAGAAGGACTCAAGAGCAAGATATGTACAAGTAACCATGATATAGACTTGCAAACTTATGAAATCAACAAAGTTACTAAGTTTCATAATAATACAAGAGTCTATTTGAATCACAGACAGAGATTCTAATATTATGCCAGGATAAGTACCATTCGCATATGACCCAGACTTGAAAAATCAACAAAGAAATTGCAAAACAGTGGAACAAGAATCTAAAATTTT